>BRZM01000045.1:2117902-2155402 GCA_033238685.1 Lates japonicus | reverse complement strand
CTTGTGAGTATTTGAGGCAGCAGGACAGTGTGTGTGGGTCTGAGTCTAAATAAATGCTTTTTTTTTACGAGTCCTGTATTAATTCCTTTGTAATTTTCTAAATATTATCTGTAAATTACAAGAATATTTGACACAGTTTGACTAATTATAAGGGAAAAGGAGAAAAGTGTGGATTTCTATTAATCTCTCTGATAAACTCTGATGGATTTTGGTGTCTAATCATGAAGTATTTTCACTTACCTACAATATAATGATAGTTTTCTCTTAAAAACTCAAATATAATGAGCAGCTTTCTCCCTTTCATTAGCACTGAATCTCGTCGGCTTCTCTTGGAAACATCCTCGTTATTAGCAGCCAAATACAAGTTAATGTTTAGGAAATTATGAGGAAAGAAAGTCCTGTAAAATAAAGTGTTAGTGTGTGTGTTCATGGTGATGAAGGAGCGTGTCAGCCAGTGCAACAGTGATGTGTTTTTAATAGTTTTTCAGGCAACAATGGAGTTTTATGTCTCAGAGGAATGAGAAATACCAGGGTTTGAAACTTTTAACTCTTTATTAGTTGAGTTTATTTTGTTGAGAGCAGAGCAGGAAACTGACTTGATTTTTCTGGCAGCAGCAGATTAAATCCAGAATCCTCCATCATGTTTCAGCTTCCACCTGCTGATCTGTACAAATCACAGCTGTCCTCGTGTCCTCAGACCGACAGCCGGGTGTTAAACTCCTGCTTCGACTGCGGCTCAGCTGTAATGTGCAGCGACTCCTGCAGCTTCACAGAAGATTAGCACTCCTCGCCGTCATCATCATTTGCCGCCGGCAAAAGGTTAATTTGAAGGCCGAGCGGCTCACGGAGCTTTGATGTCTATGTTTAGACTGAGAGGAGCTGCCATGTTGTCTCTCTGAGTCTCCACGGTGACGGCAGATACTCTTCATGTTAGACAGAGGAGAATAACGAGACATACCAGACCCTCAGATACCATAAGATACAATTACTGTATCTGTCCATCTGTCTGTGTCTGTCAGCCTGCTGGACTGTTTGTACTGAACCACAGAGTCACTACAAGACATCAGGCTGAAGGTTAAACACTAGTGATACATCTCAGAGTTATTTATGAAGCTTCCCACTCTCTCCCTCTGTGAGGAGGAGGAGGTGGATGACGACAGAACCGTGACTTCACCCTGAGGTTTTAGGAGAAACAGTTATATGACAGTGAAGCTGCACTTGGGTAAGGCAGTGGTGGAAAGTACTCATGTGCTGTAGTTGAAGGATAACTCCTGTATTTTTAAGCCTGGCCTTTATTTTCCCATGATTCTTTGAAATCTGTGCAGTAAAACCCTCAGAAACATCTCTATATATCAGTACCAGACCTGTTGACAAAAACAGGATTTTATCAAGCTGCTGGAATACCACTGCCTCCATCTGTTAGTGTACTTTGTGTTACTGTGTGGTACTTTACTTCAGTAAAGTATCTGGATTACTTCTTCCACCATTGAAAGTCACACAGTAACACAAACACACTAACAGATGGAGGCAGTGGTATTCCAGCAGCTCCCAGTAAAATCCCTGTTTTTGTCAATGGAGTCTGGTAGTGATATACAGAGATGTTTCTGGTTAAACTAAAAGGATCTGACTCTTTAATTATCAGCTATGTGTCACTGTTTTTGTGATGCTGTTTTAACACCACCCCCTCCACCGTCCGCCCCCTGTGAGCCACAGTATAATTCAAACATCACTTCACCCTGCTCCTCATGCTCTTCCTCTCTGTCCTGAAGGCCGCAGTTTAAGTCAAGGTCGCCCTCTTTAAAGCATTTGTACTTCAGTGTGTGTGTGTGTGTGTGCAGTATAACGAGCGTATTAAATGCTCTACCTGTTTGCCTCTGGCCGTTTACCTTGCTGTGAGGACGGCTGTTAAACCCAGCTGCACCAGTAAAACCATTAACCACCCAGATGGAGCCGTTTCATTTGAGACAAAATCTGTTTTTATTGAAGCTTTTCTGGTTTATTAGATGAAACAAAATGGACTCTGACACAGAAACTTTATTTATCAGAACTGCAGCAGTTCACATATTTTTCATGGACATCTGGCACATTGATTTATTACATATGAATCATTAGATATCTGCATTATCAAGGTGTATTTGTTCGCATATGAAGATCCCGACTAAACATCTTCTATTATTATTATTATCATAACAGCTTTGACTTTGCTGCAGCTCTCAGATGACTTACATGATTGGTATCTGGGTGTTTAGTTGGTACCAGTTTCCAGATGATGCTCCGCCCCGTCGGTTTATCTCGGTCGTCGTCAGGACGCCGAGCGGCGGCGTCTTCGCTGCAGCTCAGATCTTTATTTAACTTTTCCTCTGCAGCAGCTGTTTACAGCCGAACCCTGGGAAGAGTTATTTAGACTCATCAAAGCCGACCGGGCGCTGGAGAATCATCAAGGTTTATTTTCCTGCTTAAGAAGGAGCTCAACAAGTCCACAGGAAAGTTGTTGAGTAAAGACTTTTTTTTTTACTATTTATCCGGTTTATATCTTCTCTTTGGAAGAAACTTCACTCTGCTGTAAATCTTGCTTTTTGTTGGCAACAGACTGGACTTAATGAAGGTTCATCTGTAGATTTCTTTGTCCCAGAGAGACCAAACCCTCTTCTCTTCTCTTATCAGGATGTTTAGAGTGGAAAAGCAAGATTTTAAAACAATGATTAAAATACATCACTCTCAACATAAATAACTGTAGATAAAGAATGATAAACTACAGTTTTTAGACATTACTCTTTCACATTATGTGGTAATATTTCCTGAGATTATAAGAGGTTATCGTAAAGTTATGTTCTGTAATGGTGATGTTTATTTTTGTCGCCTGTCAGTGGCGTCATATTCTCTTTGTGCAGGCGTCTAGACTTTTTATCCAGTTTTAAGCTTCATTTTTAAGATAAACTTCTCAGGTCTTTGTTGTTTTTATCCAGATGAAGGATTCTAGTCGTCAGACGTCAACAAGCTGAGCTAACATCAGCGGCAGAAACTCTGTCTGTCAGAGAAGAGGAGACCTCTGAGGAGAATTCAGCTCCTGTAAAAACCTCCTCACCCCATGCTACTTCACAACGTCATTAAACCACATCTTATTGTTTGACTGAGAGACTCTGGCTGCAGAAATGTACAGACTGTATGTTTTACAGTAAGAAACTGCGGGTCCACTGTATTTTTGGCAGACAAAGTGAGAAGCTGCTGTGGCTGCAAAATTGAACCAGTTGTGTTTCTAACAGCAGTTTAAAGTGTGTGTAGCAGTGTTAACAGGGCTCTTTTTTCAGTTAAAATCCTGTGATCCTGGAGGTATTTTTCCAGGAGCAGACTCTCAGACAGACGACATACATCTGCTCTAACGACGCTGGTTAGCCTCTAAAGTTTGGTCTGTTCAGTAACTAGAATGTGAAGAGCTGAGCCCAGGATCATTGTGTGAATCAATAAAACAAAATGAGAGAATCAGGGGAGATAACTGCACTCATCAGCTTCTGTTTGTGCCTCTGAGCAAGGTAAATGTTTGAGTGGATTTCCTCAGCGGCAGGCGAAGCTGCAGCTCCGGCAGGTGAATGTGAAGCAGCCGATCGTCTCCGGATGAATCACTGTTTCACCTTTTCAGCTCGTTTGTGTTTCACTTTGTAAAGAGAGTAAGAGAGGAGGCTGTTCCTGCAGCTCCCGGGCCGTGAAGGCAGGAACATGTTCGGTGTCAGGTCGACGGAGGAGGAGAAGAAGGTCACGGTTGTAGCTTTTCCTCTGTGTGACAGGAAAGGAGCGCTCCACCTACATGAAGGACAAACCTGAGAGGAGCTTAATGATGTGTCTGCCCTCAGTGTATGACTTAATGTTACTGCTCTGTGTGTGTCTGTGTGTGTGTGTGTGTAACCTTTACACACCTGTAAGCCTGAATGCGTCTTCATAAAAGGAGATGTGGGTCATGTTCTCTCACTTTGTCTCCACCGGAGCTTCCTAACGTCGGCCGTCTGTCGAGCTGAGGACGACGATGAACAGACTTTGACCCTGCACTTAATGCTACATATTAAAAATACATCAATTACAAAGCAGGAGTGTTTGCAGACAACACAACTGGAATCTCCCAGGATGAATTTTTAATAATACCTGTTGTCAGTTTATGAGAGTAAACTGTGCTGCTGGAGGCTCACACTGAAATCATCTGTTTGTCTAAGAGTGTCTGTAGTTTCATTAACAGGATTTAGAATCAGCTTAGCATGGAAGATAACTTAGCAAGTAGATCATGTGCACCCACGGCACGGTGGTGCAGTGGTTAGCACCGTCTCACAACAGGAAGGTTCCTGGTTTTCTGTGTGGAGTTTGCTTGTTCTCTCTGTTCCTGTGTGGGTTTTCTCCGGGTCGTAGCCGTAGATCCTCCACATGAAGGTCGGGTCGTCCTGGACCTGTTGACAGATGGATCCTCACAGATGGACGCTGAACTGACTCACTGATGTTTTAGTTTGCACCTGCTGTGCAGCGCTGCAGGAACAGTCTCTGATGTGGACGTCTTTACTTTTCTTCCAGAGAAAACACAGTAAATCTGTCCTCTCCACCTCTCACACGCTGGTGTCCGTATATTTATCATCAGCTGATTTTGGCCTGTTACTGATCTGTAGTGACGTTTGGTGGAGTTTCATGTTGTCAGGCGGCAGAACAGAACACAAACAAAACAACAAACAGAAAAAGAGGCAAAGAAAAGAAAACCTAAAAGAAAGAAAACCACAAACGAATCCCTCAGTTAATTGGGGATAGAAGAGTTTTCCTCGTCAGCCTCCATGGTTCTGACATGTTGACAGTAAAATGTGACTCACTTTCAGTTTGATGGAGTCAGAAATAAAATATTTTCCTCTGAAATACAGAAGAGGAAAAGAAGAAAGTCTCCAGAAATGGAAACAGTCAAGTGAAGCTGGGGAATGGAGGAGACGGACTGTGGTACTTTGTACCTCTGAGATTGAAACAGCCTCGCTCTGACAATGTTAATGCCTTTCTAAGCACCTTAAATACAGCACTAATGAGTAAAACAGAGCTGCATTAAAATTTTATTAGATGAGAATCACTTGAGAAACTTGCACACATATTTCACAGTCGGACGTTTTAAGGATCTGGCTGCTGCAGGCTCTTTGTGAATGAAGAAAACGTTGCCTCTCTCTGACACCATGCATCTCTAAAACTAGACAACAGGATTTTGGAGGGTTTAACCCGCCTCAGGGCGACGGAGCCCAGCGTTCAGATGAACCTCAAATCTGAGACAAGTGCCAGAGCTGCAGTCAGGAGCTTCTCCTGGTCATTTCTTAGCAGCTGCAGCGTCGACGAGGTAATAAAGGCCTGGAACCGCTTTATAAATGACGTGCAGTGAGGATTTATATTTTTCAAACTCTGACGTTAATTAATGCATGTTAACAAGCTAAATAACAAGCTCAAGGTAATTAGAGTTTGTTCATTGCTGGGCCTGCCTCTGATGGAGCAGAAGAGGACGAGAAGCAGACGTGAGGAGAAGAGAGGAAGTGTTTGAAGCAGGGAGGAAATAAGCGGCGCGGGCGATGGACACCTTGAATCGGGCCGATGCAGAGTAAGTCATCATGGTAATTGGACTTGAGGAAGTCTGTGGAGCAGCTGCCTCCTCCTCTCACCGCCGTAACTCTCCGCCATGATTAACTAACGTCTGCTGCAGCTGCTCAGCAGGAGAGACATGAGCGGTGAACATCCTCCTGTTCCACATGACGGCGTTTACAGCAGAGCAGGACCTGATCCTGGAGCTTTCACTGAGGCTGCAGCACCAGAGCTTTTCTCATCAGAGCTCAGAGAAGACGTTTGTTTCAGGCTATACTTTAGACTTTAAACACTGTTGGATTATGAATCCAAACACTGAGTGGAAACAGTTTTGTGCAGCCACACAGTGTCAACACACAGTCAGAGCAAAGAGAAACAAAGCTACGAATACGTCGAAACCCCGGGGAAATACCTGAGTACAACAGGAGTACTTTATTAGAGGCAGTCTGGTAGAACAGAGAGGCGGTCGGGGTGGCAGAGATTCACTCCATACTGATGAAAACATACATCCTGCTGCAGAGCGACAGGAACAGGAAACCTCTCCTGTATGTCAAAGAGCCGTTAAACCAGAGTAAACTCTGCTCCGTCACAGTCATGGAAAACCAGAGCTGAGTTTTCCTTTTGTACCAAGCAGCAGAAAAGTTAAAGAAATGTTAAAAACTGTCGGCGTCGAGGTGATGTCTGCAGATGTTTAGTTTCAGCGTCATGCTCACTTAAACATATAAACTAAATAATATAAGTGTACTCTAATGGAACACGTTGATGCTGGTGTTAACGCTGACATTTCTCTCCAGATTTATAAACGTTTATTTGTTGAAAATGGCTCCACTGAACCTCCTGAACCTTTCAAGGCCCGTGCCTTCTAAGCAGGTCTTAAACGAAAACCTGGAGTTAGTTAAAACAGCTAGTTAGCATGGCTAGCGTCGTGTAGCTGTGGTGTTTGTGGTTGAACAGCAGGTGCAGGTGTGTTTATCCTCTCTTGCACTTGCTTCGCCTCGACTCCAAACAGCTCCGGCCTCGGGCAGCTTGAACTGATGCATCTTGGGAGCGCCGTGGTCGTCCTCCACCTCACTGATGTCTGCTTTCACTTCACTGGAAGAGAGAGTCTGAACCCGGAGGAACAGACGAGCTGACAGAGCTGAAACCGGCGGTGACGACGTCAGAGAAGCTTCATGTGAACGACACACGACGTCCACAAACAACAGACTCCACAGATGAGTTCGAACGTCCATGTGGGACACAGAAGGCCGCTGGTCGATCAGTGTGAGCGGAGGGAAGAGCAGACTGCAGAGATACATCACTGTGAATAATCTGTGAATCAGACTCTGATGATGCAGTTCATGTGCCCATCGGCCTCAACGTGAAATCTATGATGCTTTGAAGCAACTGTCACCAACGAGCACGAAAACAACTTGTCATGAATTTATGAATCTGAAATGTTTCATAGATTTACATGAGGTGGTTTTATTTATTCCTGAACGTGAACCCCTCACCTCCGTCCTCTGGTTCCAGTCTGTCCGCCACTGGTTTCAGAAAGAACCAGGTTCTTAGAAGTTTAAGTGTCTCCATCAGAGCAGTGAGTTCAACAGCTTCAGAAACCTGCTCCCTTCAAACCTTTCAGGTTTTAGATCAGGAGCCTCAGTGAACATGTCAGGGACTGACCAAACGATGGGCATAATTAATCGATGATTGGTTATTGATCAAGATTGTTGTCGAGCGGTTGTGTTGTGTCTTTTAGAGTCGTACAAGTTAAAAAGCCTGATCGTGTTTGATTAAAGTTTGATATGACTGATAACTTTCTTGTGTCTGAAAGACTCTGAGTCGTGTTTCTGATGAGCAGCGAAGCTTTGGTTTGTTGGGTTTGACTCTTTTTTCTGTTGCTTTTCAACTTTAAAGACTTTGTTTAAGATGATTTTAATACAATTCTCCCACTGATCGATCAAGGAAACTGTTTCTGTCAGTTTTCATGTGAGAAACATGAGTGTGACACTGTGAACGTCTTCAGGAGAGTCTGAACACACACTCAGTATCACGTCTCCTCTCTCTGCAGCCGGCTTCTCTCTGTTCGTCGTTTCCTCTGCAGCGAGTCGTTCACCAGCTCCTCACACTGATGTACCTGTGCAGTGGCAGTAGATGTGTGTGTGTGTGTGTGTGTGAAAGCAGCTGTAATAGAGCTAATGTGGAATGAGTCCAGGGCGTCTCATCTATCTGCCTTGGCGTCCTGATGAGCCTCAGGTGGGGCGGAGCTGCTCTCTGCAGCGCTCTTAACTCGTTAGAGGGAGGACGGGCTCCGTTAGCCGCCGATCTGTGATATAAATTATTACTGCACAGTCTCTTCTTCCTCCTCCCCCATCAGCAGCAGCAGCGAGTCCTCAGAGACACACACACCGTCGCACACACACCTCTCAGCCGTGTCAGTCTAATTAACATGTAGACGTCTTTATTAAGGTAATAGTCAGCTGAGCTCTTTTCTCATTACAGAGCGCTCAGGTTGAATCACTGTTTGGAATCACCTCACCTCTCTGCCGCTGATTAATCATGTCTGACGCCGTTACACATCTCATCCTCTCTCTTCTTTAAATGTCTTGATATTCTGTGGGGAGGAAATGAGGGAAAGGTCAGTGAAGTGGGCTCGACGAGTCTGATGGGAACGAGGGGAGGTCAAACAGAGGAGGACAGTGTGTTAGCATGAAGTCAGCTGTCACATTTCAGGAGGCAAATCTGACTCGTGTTGCGTTCAGGTGCACCTCCTCAGTTTGTGAAATGTCCAGCTTTAACAGTGAAAACAGCTGCTTTAATGACCAAAACGAGGAGGTAAAAGAGCCTGAAAAGCTCAGTGGAGCTGAGGGAATCTGCAGCTTTGTGGGTTTGTTCCATATGTACACAGTCACCTGATCGGTTATTGATTAAAACAATATTGATTAGAGAGGATTTAAATCCCCTCACCTGCATGTAACTAAACAAATAACTAGTTAGTTATTTATTCTGACTTATGTAACCCTGAGCTGACACAGTGAGTCGCCTCTCGTCAGAAGACAAATCCAAATTATTGGCCTGAACCAAGCAAAGAAAACAGCTGAAGACATCGCTGATACACTGGGTTCAGAACTTCATTCAAACCTGGAAGGAGAGTGGTGAGGCATCACCTACGAGGAAGAAATAAGGTCGGAAAGAAAATCTTGAGTGATCATTTGGAGAAATCGTAAAAAATCTACATTGATGGTGAAAGTCAGAATATTTCCACATGAACAGTGTGAGGAGAAGTCAAGGGAACAAAATATAGAGTGTGTAAAAACAGGAAGCAGCTTTAATTCATAGGTACAGACTCTAAATGTCTGAGAAACCTGTGGTGTCTTCCTTTAAAGAGCAGAGGGGACGATCGGTGTCAAGTGTTCGTCCTCAGTTTGAGGAGGGAAAATGGTTTTAGCCCGACATTTCCCAACTGTGTCGGAGGCAGACAGATGGAGAGGCAGACACACACACACACAGCTACACACACACACACTCTGCCGTGCTGTAAGTGTAGACACACACACACTGGTGTTTGTGGAGGTGTGTTGGAGTTGAGGGGATTTCCCTCCGTCTGCTGGTGATGTTCTCGCGTCTCATTATCCAGTTTGTAGTCCAGAGAGGACACAGTTTATCCGCCCGTATGGAGCCGCTTTTTAATGAAAAATACTGAGCAGGCAGGGGACAGCGAGGGGTTAACAGAGCTCTGATAATCAGAACAGGTGGAGAAGACGAGGAGAGAGGAGCAGGAGAGGAGTCACGGTGAAAGGATAACTGAGCCTGGTGTTCAGGATTTATATGATTCATAGGGACAAAAATATCTGGAATCAGTGCAGCGTTTAGCCATTATTAAAGAGGAAGAGCCTTTTAGTTTAACCAGAAACATCTCTATATATCTCTACCAGACTCCATTGACAAAAACAGGGATTTTACTGGGAGCTGCTGGAATACCACTGCCTCCATCTGTTAGTGTGTCTGTGTTACTGTGTGGTACTTTTACTTCAGTAAAGTATCTGATTACTTCTTCCACCACTGAAAGTCACACAGTAACACAAACACACTAACAGATGGAGGCAGTGGTATTCCAGCAGCTCCCAGTAAAATCCCTGTTTTTGTCAGTGGAGTCTGGTACTGATATATAGTGATGTTTCTGGTTAAATAAAAAGGATCTGACTCTTTAATAAAAAGCTCTGTAGGAATCATATCCATAAAATGTGTCAGACACTGAGAATAGCTGTTTGAAATCAACAGGTAGTTTGGAGGTTTTGCTTTAATTCACAGCAAATGAGTGGTTTAATTTTCTCTTCGAGCAACGTTTCTTTCAGTAAAACAGGCACTTTGCACTCAACTGTCTCCTCACTTATTTTGTCAGTTGAAAATCAGTGATGTCTTATTAACAACCCACTAATTGGGTCCCAGTGAGGGTGTTCGTTGCATTACAACTGGAGAGACAGCGGTGCTATTTTTAGATCTTTACAGCGAGCGGGGTTAATAAAGAGCGTCTGTTCAGGTGTGATGTTTCTGATGAACCTGGAAGAGTTAAAACTTACAAACAGGTAAACAGGAAGAAAGGCTGGTACAGTACGACAGGCAATCAGAGATGTGTACTGTGGGACAGGTGGTGCAGGCAGGGAAACTAAGACCAGTGAACGTCAGGCGTGAACGTAGCAACAAAATAAAAACATAACTTTCACTTCACAGTTAGGCTGTCAGGCATAATGAATAATCAGGTGTGATGATGATGGTGATGTCTTTACTGAGCTGTAGAATGTGTTGACAGAGATTACCGCCATCTTGTTTTTACACTGAGTGTCAGCTAACGATGGCAGCAGGTCTGAAGTTTAAGGTGCAGCAGATGTAACGTCCCTGTCTGAGGACACAGGTGGACGTAGCCGTGCAGGTGAAGAGGTCACAGGTTTGGATGCGTCCATCACTTTACATCGCTCCCACAGTATCTCTGGGAAATCTGGATGGAACTGATTCTAAAACAGTCAGAAGAATCTGTGATGACGAGTTCTTGGTATAAAATGTGTCACATCAGACAGAACAAAGAGCTGGAGCCATATTTCACCACATAAATCCATATAAATCCTCTGTCTTCACTTCTTCTTTCTTTGTCTAACCCTCCCCGGCTCTGCAGCTCTCCGCCTCTCTCATTAGTCTTTTTATAATCTGGCCCGGTGTACAGGGACTGTTGATTATCGCTGTGTGGATGACAAAGTGTCTTAACCTCCACTAAACAGAGGATCAGGCCGCTAAGCTGTGTGAACAGCTCCACCACGTAACCTCGCAGAAGCACGGCCATTTCCCAGTAATCCACCCATAATTACAGCCTGATCTCTGCGGCATAGCTGATTGGTGGTGGTGGTGGTGGTGGGGGGGGGCGCTCACACACCTGCGAGAGGGTGTGAGAGAAACAAACAGGAGTAGGAGGTTTTCAGGAAGCTGCATCATGTACCTGAGTATTTATCTGTGTTTAATTTAGAGGAATTTATGGTAAGAAATACAAAGAACTACAGTATTTGAGGAACCGTGACTCATGTTTGTGTGTGCACCCACTCAGGAAGGATGAGTTCTGTGAAAACACAGCGAGTGTAATTTTAGAGTAAAGGGAAATGACGACAGCTGAGTTAATGTTTTCATCTCTTTTCTGCTTTTATTCTGAGAAATGAGGCTCTTATCTGTAACCAGGACCAAACAGAGTCACTTTAGCCCTAATCAACAACAACTGAACAACAACAACTGTGTCTGAGCTGCGTCAGTATTTGGACATGCTGATGATTTATGTCGTTCGTGTTCCGTCTCTCTGCTGTCGCCTACAGCCAGACTGTGGGTCAAACACAAGAGGTTAATTTCCACTGGGCACAGGGGAAACGTCCCTCTCACTGTTTTCATCCACCTCACGTTTATTGTTCATCGTTCACAACACTGTTCTCTTACTGTCCACTCACCAACATCCAGATGAGAGATAAACACTTTACTTTAAAGGTGATATGTGTGAGTTTCTGCTATCGCTGCGTCGCTAACGTTCGCTGCAGCTGTTTACCTATCAGCCAAGAAGAAACATTTCGAGTTCATCAAACTTCCTTCACTCACTAAGAGCTGTATCACATCTTTTCTTCTGCTGACGTTAGCATGCTAACCAGCTAGCCCTGGCCAGTCTCGTCACTTTCCGATGAACAACGTTCAGCAGCAGAGAAAACTCAGAAATGTCCTCTTTAAATCTTTCTATTTAGCATGTATACATGTTATATATATTTGTATATAAGCAGATGGACAGTTTAGTCATGCATTTGTCAACAACTCTACGTCCTTACCAGGGAAACTAAAGAGAGATGGGGTTACAATACAGACGATACCAAAACTGGATGTTTCCTTTCCGTAGCGTATAGATTTGTTTTTCACCACAGAGACCTGTGACACACCTGTACAGCCTCTGTAATCCTTCACTTCCTGCTCCTGTCAGGGAAACAGATCCCGCCTCAGTGCTCGAATCACAACACGGCGACCTGAGCTCACACCTGACCAGCTGTTCAGCTCTAATTTTTCCTCTCCCCTGCAGGCTCAGAGCCTCAGGTGTGCTCTCACACACTGTACAGGTGCACACGGCTCTGCTTCAGTTTCCAGCAGTTTGTTGTTTTTAAATGCATCTCAATGACTTTTGGACTCTGAGCTGTGACTCCTTTTGTTTCCTCGTCTAAAGTTGTCCTGCAAATATCAGTCTTTTATTTGTCCATCACAGTGGACGTCAGTAAACGTTTTGTTTTGTCCAAGCCGGACAAACAAAGAGCTAAAACATCATGAACAACGTCAGAGATCTTCGGTTTCTTATGGCCTCTGCTGAAGCTTCACTGGGGTTAACAGAAGCAGGTCAGACAGGGATGATGATCACCACACCGATGAT
The DNA here is from genome assembly GCA_033238685.1 of Lates japonicus. NCBI lineage: Eukaryota > Metazoa > Chordata > Actinopteri > Centropomidae > Lates > Lates japonicus. The sequence goes on along the minus strand of BRZM01000045.1, from coordinate 2,142,912 downwards.
TCCCTGTACAACATCTTCAAACGCTCAGAAACCCAAAATAAATCAAAGACTTGGAGCTCGACTGAGTTTGAAAGGAGAACCACACACTTACATCCGTTTTAACACGACAGCTTTCTACTTGAAGTCTGTTTTAATTGAACACACACAGTTTTTCCCCCTCGTGTCGCTCTGTCTCTGTCTCTGACCCCCCCCTGCCCTCCCACCATATTGATCCACAAAGGGCGACGTAAGCCCCCGTGTTGCCTGGTTACTAATCACTCTGCATAATTTATGTCGTCCTCATTATTAATTCAGGAGCGAGGCTCAATAACAGGCGGCCGCCGCAGACTGTTTCAGCACATATTGTTTCCATAATCCATATTCATTACCGGAGGCCGATTCAAAGCAGCGCTCGCACCGCGGGGAGAGTTCCTGTTTGAGATTTCAGACACGAAGTCTGCGCTCGTATCCAGAGTGACAATGACTGAAACAGGCGCAACTAAATGAAATTTCTCCGTCGTCATCGCCACAATCAGCACTTTGTAACTTTGTTAGGAAAAGTTTAGTGAAGACGGGGAAGAGTCGTGTCTCTTTATGATCTCCAGCTCCTCCTGTCCACGTGTTGAAGCCTAACACAGAACCCAGGTCACTGCGAACAGCTGCTGCAACTTAATCCAGCTGTGCACGTCAGTGTACGTCCACTAAAGTTCTTGTTTTACCACTGACAGACTCAGATTGTTCTTCAGTGTCTGACAACATTATGATAGGATTCCTTTTTACTACCAGACTCCATTGACAAAAACAGGGATTTTACTGGGAGCTGCTGGAATACCACTGCCTCCATCTGTTAGTGTGTCTGTGTTACTGTGTGGTACTTTTACCTCAGTAAAGTATCTGATTACTTCTTCCACCACTGAAAGTCACACAGTAACACAAACACACTAACAGATGGAGGCAGTGGTATTCCAGCAGCTCCCAGTAAAATCCCTGTTTTTTTCAATGGAGTCTGGTAGTAAGTCTGGTACTGATGTTTTGGGTCAACAAATCTTACTTTTTAATAAAGTTAGTTAGTTCTGCAGCAGATTATCATTTAAATGTTTCTTGTTCAACATTTAAACTCCCCTTTTTCTGCCTGTTTGACTCCCATGTTGCATTGCAGTCATATTTCCCTGCCAGAATGAGTGTCCATCTATAAATCATAGAGCTGGGAGACTGGTGGAGGCTGCCAATAGTCCATTTAGGTGCTAATGGTGACAGATGAGTGTGTGGCTGCATGAGATGTGGTGAGGTGAAAGGATGATCCTCCGAGGGCTTCGTGTTAACTTGTTCCTCTAACTGGTCTGAATCAGCAGCTGTCTGAAGCTGGGACTGATGGAGGAACCAGCTTTACATTCCTACTCCACACCAGTGTGTGTGTGGCGGGGGGGGGGGGGGGGCTTTTATTTTGAAATGTAGTCAGGTAACCGAGTGCAACAACCAGTCACAGCAGCGTAGAGTTTAGAGCGACCAGTCCAACACCAAACCACCTTAATGTGTTTTTGGATCAGAGGAACTTTTTCTTGGTGCTAAGAACAGTTGGAAGACCAGCCCGAGGCTGTAAAGGTGGACTGGTGAGTAGATGGGTTTTCATGTTAACGTCCCTGACAACCTCTGTAGTCTCATTTAGACACTCGTTAGCAACCGCCTTTTTTAAGACACGTAAAAGCTTCAAACATCAGGAGTGGGGGATTTACTGACCCATTTTATGTCGGAGAATAAAACCTGAAAATGTCTTGAGCTTGTGTTAAAACCACAGACCTTATTTCAGACATTTAACCAGAAACACACTGACTCTGGGACGAGGGAACAGGAAGTGCTAACATGCTAACATGCTAACTTACTTCCTGGTTTTTGCATCAGTCCTTGTTGACTTGGGCTCAAGGATGTAAAACTGCGAGGCGGTTATTTATTAATCTTGTGCGGAGGCATTTATTAGACAGGTTTAGTAGAAAGATGACAGGAAATTAGAGTTGCCAGTCGGACTCGGACTGGGGGCGTTATGATTTACAGTCGGCGTCTTAACCTTAACACCCAGAGAGATTATACCAATACAAACTAAGTGAACCTGACGCAGTTAAGGCCGTCTGGAATAACAAGACACAAAAAGAGGAGAGGAAGAACAGGACGACAGAGGAGGTGAAGACAGGCTGGATTAATGTGTTAGCCAGGTTAAAAGGATAAGTGGGATGGAGGGATGAAGGAGGAGAGTGATGGACTGCATGGTGAAGCTACAGTAGAATGAACGAGTGCAGGTAGAATTAAAAGAGACAAAAGGAGTGATGGTGGAAACGTGGAGGAGAAAAAAGGATGAGGTGAGGAAGAGGAATGAGTTCAGGTAAAAAAAAGAGTGGGAGGACGAGATAGTGATGGAGAGAGCTGGGAGAAGAGGGGAGATTGAAAATGGAGGGATTAGAGAGGGCTGAGGAGAGGAAGAGGGATGAGGGATGGGAGGAGGAGAGGAGATGAATGGGAACGAGGTGAGGAGAGGGAAAGGGTGAAAAAAAGACCTGAAAAATGTGAGCGGCAGAGGAAAGAGGAGAGGTGAGAGATGTAAATGAAAGATGGAAGAGGGGAGGTGTAGAGAGGAAAAACTGATGGAGGGAGAGAGGGACAGACAGGGTAATTGAAAGTGGAGGGAGAGCGGAGGAGATGAAGTGAATGAAAAATGAGGACGAATCAGAATCAGTGACAAACAGTAAAAGAGACTCAGAACAAAATGAATCTGCATAAATAAAACTGATGCATAATAAATAAGATCACGATCAGATGAAGCTTCAGTGATGATCCATCACAGTTTCACATATTAATGTCATTACTGTCATAAAGTCTGAACTCTTCTAATATCCAGAAGAAACAGTTCAACATGGACGAGTCACTGGAGTCTCAGATCTTCTCCACATGTTGAATAAAACTCAGTCCAACAGTTACTGCTGTTTTAGCCCACTTTGGTCAGTATTCTGGTGTTTTAGCCCTCTTTGGTCCAGTATTCTGTGGTGTTTTAGTCCACTTTGGTCCAGTATTCTGTGGTGTTTTAGCCCACTTTGGTCCAGTATTCTGTGGTGTTTTATTATTAGATTTAGTCCAGTACCCAGACTGTTTTAGTCACACATTTTTAACTGGTTTGCTTTTTCTTTTTGCTTTGGTTTTGGTCCAGTATTCAGATATTCTGTGTGTTTAAGCTCTGGTTTTATCCAATATCCTTTTAGCCTCGTTTGGTCCAGTTTTAGCCCTGGTGTGTTCTGATTTTCTTTAGTGTTTTTGCTCAGTTTGATCCAGTATTTTCTGGTGATTTAGCCCAGTTTGGTCCAGTATTTCTTAGTGATTTAGCCCTGGTATGGTCTAATATTCTCTGGTGATTTAGCCCAGTTTGGTCCAGTATTTCTTAGTGATTTAGCCCTGGTATGGTCTAATATTCTCTGGTGATTTAGCCCAGTTTGGTCCAGTTTGAGCTCAGAACATGTGAAACAGCTGTTTGTTCTTTAGAAGATTTGCTGTTGTAACTTTAAACTGAGGAGTTCATGTTTTACTCTCTGTGTGTTTGTCCCTGAACACATCATTCTGCATGCAGATGCCACATTACTCACACAGCCCCCCCCACCCCCACCCCACTGCCGTCACATGTCACATGACAGTTAAACAATGACGTCATCGACAGGCGGCGATACGGCTGAACACACACATCCCACTACAGCCAGCCTGAGCTCTCCTGATTGGCCGAGGGAGGGGGCCTGGCATCACAGAGCTGTGTGTGTGTGGGGGGGGTTCATCTCACACACACACAGCGATGTTTGCTCTCAGGCCATCTATCCTCACTGTGTGTCATGCAGTCTGTTTTGGCTGACGTCTGTGCCACACACACACACACACACACTCACTGAGCATCAGTCAGGTGTCTTTCCCGTCTTTCTTCTCGGCCCGTCTGTACGTCAGCGTCTGATGCGTCAGACGTGTGGTTTTTCTGGCGGTGAAAGCTCTTCATTAGCCTCGGTGTCAGTTCATCTGGATGATGTGCAGCAGCTCTCAGACTCTCTCTGTTGATCCTCTGTGGTGCAGATGATCCAGACAGGCTGACAGGCTCCAGATCCTCAGATCTGAAGCAGAGAAACTCCGACACGCTGACACTCAGAACCTGATGAACACAGAGTTCAGAAACCCTGCAGCCACCGTACAACGCAGAGGAGGAGTCTGGAGCCTCAGACCTGCAGGTTACAGACCTCTGAGACACACGCATCTCCAGGTTTTAGACTGATCCTACTGCCTAAACACTCCAGTTAGTAGACCAGTTCAAAAATCCAAACTCTTCAGTTGATACACCTGTCAAAAACACAAACTCTCCAGTTTATAGACCAGTCCTACAGCCTACACTCTCCAGGTTATACACTAGACAAACAATCTAAACTCTCCAGTTAATACACTAATCCTGCAACCCAAACTCTCCAGTTTATAGACCAGTCCAACAACCTAAAATTTCCAGTACATACACCGGTCCAAAAATCCAAACTCTCCAGTGTATATACCGGTCCTACATCTTCCTTCTTTCTTTCCTTCTCAGTGTCTAAACTGGTTTTATAAACAGTGTTAAACGTCCTTTTCCTGGACAGTCACACAGACTTCATCTCATTGGTCCAGTCCAGCCGCTCACATCAGATGTTTGATGATGTCTTTGCTCCCGGGATCCATGAGACCCGACCTGGACCGGTTTGAAACGTGGATCCAAACCTGTACTGGTCTCAGGTCAGTTAGTGCTGCACAGTCTGAGCCTTTAAAACATCCAAGATCATTTAGTTTTATTTCTACTGTGAGATGTGTTTCATAAACCTCCGTTCAACAGGACGTTTGTGTTCGTCAGTGTCTTTAAACCGACGTCTTCTACATTCTTTATTTACTTTTCCTTTCCGCTCGTTCACAGTGAATCTGGTTTTAAACTATATTTCAACTCCGATTTAAAAACTCTCCATTTCCATACACACTCACTCCGTCTAATTACAAGTGCTGTTTTCTGTCACGGCGGCCTGTGTAATCATTGCACTTAATCACGATCCTGCAGCTTAAAACCGCCGCCGCCGCACAGTCTCTAATAATGCAGGCATAAATATATTCATGGCAAATATAATTAGGAGGAATGGAGACAGATGAGGTGAGAGGAGGAGAGAGAGAAACAGACGAGAAAAAGTGATGGATCAGGGAGGAATGGAAACCAGACAGAGGGAGGAAGACGAGAAAAATAAGAGAGGATTAAAGAATAAGAGGATGGAGAGAAAACAAAGATGTTTATTCATGTATCAGATCAACTGATGCTGGAGTTTTAACATGTTCATGTTTTAGATGAAGAAGAACAGTGACCAAGACAAGAAGGAAGAAGGATAAATCTTTTTCTTCACACTGACGGCGTTTCCTGATGATTAATTCACTCATCAATATACATTTTCAAAAACTGATGTCATTGTTTTCTCTGAGGTTTCACACAGAAAATAAAGACATCAACCAAACACGACGTCACGTCACAACTCCACAAGAATCAACACGAATCTGAAACACTTTATTAATCCTTTGCAGGGAATTGTTATGTTTTTGCACATTTAATGTTTGTGTCTCAAACATCATCTCAAAATATCCTCGACTTCAAAATGAACGTTTCACTTCCTTCTGTGTGTTCATGGACCGACGTCATGTCTTCTTCTTTTTTCACAAGTCTGAAAACACGTTGTTGTTTTTTCCCTTTTCTTCTGCTTCGTAGCCAAGATGTTTGCAGGTTGTTGTGATTATTCAATTATTGTTCATTATCGTTAGTTTCTGTTGACGGAGGATGAGACAGGAGATCAAATAATAAGAGAGAGTGATGGAAAAGAGACGGAGGCTGGAGAAATTAATGTGAGGGGAAATGAAAGGTCGCATGAGAGAAAAGCCAAAGAGATTTTGCAGTTATGAAAAGAGTTGAATACAAAGAAGAGGAGGAGGAGAGGGGAGGTGAAGGAGGAGCAGGGAGAAAAGAAAAGGAGGATGAGGAGGAGAGGGGGTCACCGATCTGATTGATTGTGCATTATCATGAAGTGGAGATTTATTCCAGCGTGTTCCCTCATCTCCCGCGACCCCTCGACCCCCCGCGCTCATTAGCATAGAAACCACATTCCCCAGCTGCTGATTGGACCGGGACCGACGAGACCAGGATGTAAAGGAAGCGCAGAGCGTGTGTGTGTTTGCGTGCACGGGGCTCTTTGTGGACCGGGCTTACACATCATCATAATAAGCAGAAGCATTTCCAATCAGAGCAGGTAATTCCTCCCCTCGCTCCCTCGCTCCCTCCCTCCCTCGCTCCCTCGCTCGGCGTCCAGCCCCCTCTTGTTTCGTGTGTTTGTGTGTGCGTTTGTCTACCTGTGGGTGTGTTGGTCCATTAGTGTAGAGCCAGTTTAATGCCCCCACACACAAATATTTAGAAAAATGTCCAGATTACATCCCGAGCCTCTCCGCCCACTCCTCACCCAGAAACTGACCCAGGAACATGAGTCTGAAATCACAACTAATTACTGCTGCAGGTTACAGGAATCTAATCTCTTTGTGTTCTCTCCTGCAACACAACAAAAACACACATCCTCCATTGGCATCCTCCTCATGAAGCTTCGACACATTCAACAAGCTGAAACGGTTCATTCCTGTTTTATCTGATTAACCTCTGAGTTAGAAACCTGAAACCTCTTGGTTCGAGCGGTTTGGTTTGGAGATGAAAGGTTGGCGAGCAGGTCTAGACTGTACTTTTTATAACAGGAGACAGGAAGTGACACTTCTCAGACAAACAGCGTTTTAAACAGTTCCCACCATGGGTATCTCAGTGTTGAAAGTCTGTGGTCAAGTTTGGACTTTAGATGATTCGTGCGTGTCAAAGACCCGAGTGAAACAGGACGGTCTCAGGTGTCCGATTTAAAAATGACTGAGGGAAAACATCGAGCTGGATGTTTCACTCTCTGGCTGAATGTTTTCCACTCTGTGTTGCTTAAACTGCGGCTCACGGCCCAGGCAGAGGTCACGGACTCGGTTTCCGGTGGGTGGGGGTCTGCGCATCAGAGAGGAAACAGGTTTGTCTCAATTAGTCTTCATCCCAGAGAGAGAAACCGCTTCCCTCTTATCTGTGTCCCAGGCTGAAATCCTCTGAATTACCCATAATCCTTTATTCCGCCGAGCGTTTGCCCTCTGCTTTGACCTGCCTCCGAGCAGCTCAAGAGTTTTGTTCTGAAATGAGAAATCTGCTGTTTGAAAAACTCCACTGTGTCTGCAGCAGAATGATTGAAAGCACAGAGTAAAGATGGAGCCCTCTGAAGGATGGTGACCGACTGCAGCTGACGATCCCACCGACACCGTTTCACAGAGACACACTGAATTCATTCTGAGGAAGTTTTAAAGTGTTTTCCCTCATCGCCTGCACACGCTGACCTGGAGTCAGTGTTGTTTTTGTCCATTAGTGCATAAAGTTAGAATCAGGAAAAGAAGCTTCTTAAAGGATAACTTCAGGATTCCTGCAGAGATAGACCTTCTTATTAAAGAGTAAGATCATTTTAGTTTAACCAGAAACATCTCTTCAGAGTTATTAGATTCCATTGACAGCAAAAAATAGACTTAAGAGCAGAACCCGTGAGCCGCCAAGCTTCATCCGTGAAAGTTTTAGCATTGTGTAGCACTTCACCATAAAGTAGTCGGATTACTTTTCCACCACTGAAAAGTCAAATATTCTACAAACAAACACCGCTACAGATGGAAACAGTGGTATTCCACCTGCTCCATTTAAAATTACTGGTTTTGTCAATGGAGTCTGGTAGTGATTTTAAAATAAGCTCACCGCCCTGAAATGCAACCTCAGAAACACTTTCTCTGCATGTTGCTCATCTCTGTGTCAAGAGTCAACATCTCAGGGTCCAAACCCTGTGCAGCCATGCCTGCACAAGTGCCCTTGAGCAGCGTACTTTAGTCCTGTTGTTGCCTTCAGGGAATCGTACTCACTGACACACGGAGCGAACTCAGAGCGGAGGAGAAGTTCCCTCTCAGGCAACTCAATAACGTGTCCAAAAATAACTGGAGAAAGAGTAGATATAATACGAGTGTGTGTGTGTGTGTGCCGTGAGTTTCGTGAGTAGTATCTAGATAAGCGTCAGCAGATTGAATTATTGCGCGCAATAGAAGCGTTGAATAACAGAGGAGCCCATCAGCGGTAAGAGTGTTATACTGCTGACACACACACACTCAATCGTCAGATCAGTGAGCCAAATCCGCAACACCCGATGACAGATTATTTGGGAGCACACCTGCCGGGTTGTGCCCGCTTTTCACCATTTCACAGGAAAACGACAGCCTACCTGCTTCTTGGACCTTGTGTGTTGCTCTTCAGCCATGTTTGGTGTCTCGGCTGTACACCTGGAAGCCTGCAGTGGCTGCCTGCTGAGTATGTTTCCTGCCCTTCGCCTTTTAGCCTCCCTCCTGCATGACTTTTCATACCATTTTTAGTCTGCAACTCAAATTTCTGCCTAAAGAAGTGCAGCACCGTTAGTTTTATTTATGTGTAATGGAAACTTTTCTGCATTCAAAATGGCTAAAAATGTGTCAAAATTTACTTTTAGTCCAGTCTTAAGTCTCATTTTAAGATTATGTTGTTTAAGATTTTGTTGATTTTAGTCAGACGTCTTGATCTCAGGCTTACTTTCAGGAGAAAACTTGAGCCTTAATGCGAGTGAAAGGAAAAGCCCTCAGTCTCCACCAAACCGCACCGTGAAAAAAACTGATTTTAACACAGAAACTGTTTTACCGGTTTGAATCAGTTGCCTGGTTTGTTTTAGAGAGGAGGAGATCCCGGAGAGTAACCAGCCCCGGCAAAAACCAATGACACGAAGGAAACTATTTCACATCCAGCAAGATGCAGAGTTGTGTTTGTCTCCACCTGACAATTCCAACTAGGCCCTCTGTTTCTCTCAGGTTTAGTCTCCACCTCCCCGAGGGAAATATTGCTGTGCTCCGCTGCTGATTTGTTACGGTGCAAAGCATAGTTTATTCATGTTAGTGTTTTTTGTTGTGTTGGGAAGTAGGGAACAGTTACTTGGGCTGGTTCGGGCGGAGAGACTGGCCATGGAGTCCCACAGTATCTCGGAGCATCCATTGTTCTGAGCCAGGATTTAACGTCAAACAGTTCAGAGTGCAGGATGCCCACGCGCCCGCTCTGTTTCTAGGCAGGCTACATATATGCCACACAACATGGCAATCTGATTTGATATCTGAGATTCTGGCCCCTTCTCCATCAGCAACATATCAGAAATACGTCTTCTGTTCCTTTCCCTCAAAAGCCAGAATCACATTTTCTGCTTTCTTTTCATCTCATTTCTATTTTCCTCCGTCTTCTGGGTTTGTTTTCCTCTTCTGTTTATTATTCCACGTGGTTCAGTCGTCCATATCCGTCCTTAAAGATTCAGCTAACGTTACACTCACTAACCTTCGTTGTTTGATCTCCATCTCCTCCGCCATCCTCCCTCTACCAGAGTCACCAGACGAGCTAGTTTACCTTCAGATGCAACCTGCACTGTTGATGAGCACCAGTGGCTGTACACACAATACGTGATGGGAATGGACCATCTTACGTGCTGCTGGCCTGCATGTGTCCTGTCCCAGCAGAGTAAAACAGACATGGTTTATCTGTGTCTGATCTGTGTCTGGGTTGTTCACTGTTGATTCAGCATAATAGCACTGGCTGCACAGGTGTACTGGGTCCACACAGTACAGGAAGTGCTCACCCGGGCACCCATCCAAGCTGGGAGCCAAGTCGTTACCTGAGCCGAGAGAAAGCCAATTCAAGGCCACAGTAGTTATTCTGAGGTATCAGGTTATAGAGCAGGTCTAGACTACTCAATACCTTATAAAATTTACAGAGAGAAACCAACAGATCCACTCATGAGCAGTACTAGGTTACTGGGGAAAAACTTTAAGAGGTAGAAACCCCTGTTAAGAACTGACCCACAGGGCGGCCATCTGCCTCCTCGACTGCTGGGCTTGAAGTAGAAAGAGAGAGGTAGAATGGGGTAGGCATAACCTTGTAAACACACAGACTAAGTCAAATGCAAACAGTAGTAGCAGTAGCAGTAGTACACACAATAACAATAGTAATAATTATTATTACAGCCAAAGGAATAACAATGACAAACAACAGTACATTAATAGCACTAAACACTATCAATAATATCTAAATGTTTTTAATTATTGTATCCAATTTCTTCCATTTATCCAGGGTCATCAGAAACAACAAAGAGAGTCAGTAATAGATCAGGATTTATTGAGTTGACTGCCTCCATTCAGTGTGTCTGTGTTACTGTGTGGTGTCTCTTTACCCCTGCAAAAGCATCCGATCACTTCCTCCCACCACCGGCGCAAATACAGTAACATGTAACACACTTCAAATAGATGAGGCAGTGGTATCCACAGCCCCAGTAAACCCCGTTTTGCCAATGGAGTCCGGCATTGGTACAGTGACTTTCACAATAAACATGATCTTCTCAATAAAAAAGGAATCTCATCCATAATTTGTCTTTCACATTTTTTTACAGAGACTCATTCCACATCCTTGTTAATATTAAAATAGCTGTAGCCAAAGCAGAGACTTTGTTCTTTAGCCCATCTCCGACTTTTACCCTCTCTCCCCACAGTGCTCCATCTCCTGTGTGTGTGTGTCTGTCCGTGTTATAGCCTCCCAACCTCACAGTATAAAACATTTTGACAGAAGCCTCGGCATCAGCCGGCACTCAGTCACCCCCGACCCCAGCATCGCCATAACACAACACCCTGACATCCACACACAGGCCACACACAGACGCAACACACAGGCACACACACACCAGGAGTCAGGTGTGTGCAGTTCACACATGTTACCTGTCCTGAAGTTGCGGTTTTTGTCGACTCTGCCTTTGCCAATGAAGAACATTTCAAGTGACGTTGAGGCAGAGAGGAGGGAGAAAGAGGAGGTAATGTAGATATGAGAGGAGGAAGAGTGACATGAGGAGGCAGCGGAATTGTGACAAGAGTACGTAGAGCAAGTAACCATGAAGAAGAGGGAGGAAAGGACGGAGGAAGTTCTGAAACGGGAAAGTCTTGTAGATAAACAAGATACTTATTTATGGAAGGAGTGGAGATTATCAGATATAATTGATCAAATGAAATTAGAAAAGGAGAAAAAGAGACAATTGTTTATGGAACATCCTTCTAACAAACGACAACACTGACATGAAGATAAAAGACCTGAACAGATGGAGGAGGATGTGGAGGGATGGAGTGGACGGAGGATGATGGAGGACGGAGGATGAGGGATTTTTATGATTGACGGATGGGGACGGAGGGATGGATGATGGAGGATGGATGGATGATGGAGGATGGATGATGGGAGGAGGATGATGAGGACGGGATGATGATGATGGGAGGATGGATGATTGAGGATGGATGAGGGATGAAGGATGGGAGGATGGAGTGATGGAGGATGATGGAGGATGAGGGGATGATGCGGATGGATGGATGGATGGATGTGCATCGGATGGATGGACTGGGGATGGATACCCAGACTTATTTTATCTGCATGACCCTGATGACCCAATGATCCGAGGACCTGATGGGACTGACTTGAACCGATCAGATGGACGTGATTAATCCATTTTAAACGAACTGATCCTGACCTATTTTAATCTTAATGACCCATTTTAACCTGAGATTAACTGACCCGAATCCACCATTTGACCCATCTAATCCTGAGGACCCACTGGATCTGATGACCTGATGAATCGATCTGATGACCTGACTAACCATGACCCATCCACGGACCTGACGACTTTTAATCTTGATGACGAAGGACCACGGACCCAATAATCTGATGTGACCTTGTCTGATGACCCAACCCAATGACGATCTTGACCTGACCTGAACGATTAATGACCCATTAACGACCCGACGAACTGACCTGACGACCCAACGAATTTTAACCAATTAATGACCCAGATTTGACCTGACCTGACGACCCAATCTAATGATCTTTGACCTGATGACCTGATGAACGGATCTTGATCTGACTAACCCACCATTAACCATTTTAACCCACGATCTTGATGACGGTTCACATCCCAATTAATTAACTGGATTTTTGATTAACGATGATGATCCTGATGTGACGTGATGACTTGGAGCACCGGGACGATGATTTGAGGATTTGAGGAGTGACGGAGGACGGACGGAGGACGGAGGGATGGAGGAGGATGGAGGATGGAGGTGATGATGTATCGATGACGGAGGAGGATGGAGGGATGGATGGGAGGAGGGATGATGTGTGAGGATGGAGGATGTGAGATGGAGGATGAGGGATGATGGAGGGATGGATGGAGGATGGATGGATGTGAGGGGTGAGGATGGAGGGATGGGAGGATGGAGGGATGGATGGAGGATGGAGGGATGGAGGTGGGGAGGATGGAGGATGGAGGATGGAGGATGGAGGATGGATGATGGGATGAGGGATGATGGATGAGGCCTGTTTCCTGTTGCTCTTATTTTATTGATAGAACTGGTTCCTCCAGAGGGACCGTGAGCACGGCTCATCTCCCGCCCAGGCCGCACCCCCTCAGCCCAGACCTCCACCCTCCCAATGAACCTCCACAGCCTCCCTATGTAGCGGTATTGAATCAGGACCGCTAGGTCCAGATCGTGAAACTAGCTGTGTGCTTGTGTGTACAAACAATAAAAAGACAAACACACAAACACTCCATATGTAATTATGGGACCTGCCCAGTCACTAAACTCTAACAGTGTTGAATTGCCTCTCAGGCCCTCAGAAACACAATTATTTACACCACATGGCCAGCATGTGGACATACTCTTCATTTTATTGAACCAACAAAGAAATATTAGAATAAAAGCATCTTTACATCAGCCCCAGCCCAAACATTCTTTCTATGGTTCCTTCCTTTCTAAGTTAAGCAAAACTGCGTTTTATTAAATAAACAAAATAAAGATGTCTTCTGTAATTTATAATTAATTATATCCACTCTGTCGATTCAGTCATTAACCCACCTTTGTCCCCTCACCTGATACCTACCCACCCATGCACGAATCCTACCTAACAGCTGTGTGTGTCTACCCAACTAACCAACTGGCCGATCAACCAACTAACTTACTACCTCACCATCTAACCAAGTACCTAACTACCTACCTCACCACCAAACCAAACAACTACCTATCTGCTAAACAAAACGACTAATTACCGACTACATCCCTACCTCACCAAGTACCAAGCCAACCAATTATCTACCTACCAAGGCAGGTAGATAATTACCAACACACCCACCACCACCCCACCCTACTACCTAAATCCAACACCCACCACAGTCTACTAAACCAACTAACCTACAGTCTAAAAGTACTTCAAAGATTCCCACAGAAACTATAGATAAAGTCTACTAGTATTTCCTTTTTATGAAATATTTGCAATTGTAGACAGTTGTTGGAAAATAAATGTTTAGTCCATATCTTGTAGACTTCATCATGTCACTGTTCCCTTTCCTCCTCTGTTCCAGAGATAAATAAACAAAAGCACCATTGATTAAAACGCCCCAATAAATCCATCAAAACGGAGTAGAAAGTCCCAGTGAGCAGGAGCACCTCCTCCTCCCTCTGTTCTCTTCTCTTTCTGTGTTTATTCAGCTCTAGGATAACAAATGTCACAGATGATAGAAATCTCTCTCTTCTGTCGCTGTATAATACATCAGATTTATTCTGTCGTCCTGATTAAGTTTAATGGGCATTGTTCTTCATGTTTGGGCCTCGCACTTTTCCTCTTTCTCCCATCACCTGTTCTTCCTTTATTTTATTTCCTCTCTGCTTTCTGTCATATTTCTCTCTTTATCTTTGAACTTAACTTTCTTATATAGTTATTTAATCATTTTCCTCTCGCCCTTCCATCATTTCCTCCCTTTCTTTTGAAGCTCTGGGGCATCTGTGTTTTTAACAATCTATTCTTTTCATCTTCTGCAGCTGAAGTGCTGTTTGCCGATGGGTGGTATATTTTTGCCTTCCAGCTGCAGTTGTTTTCTTTTACTGTCATCCTATCCTTAATGAATGCGATATCTCATGAATGCTGTGAGATACTCTTTGAATTTATACAAACGCTCACTTGAACTCTAGGGTTGAACTGATTAAAACTCTGGTGGCCAAAGGTCACAACAAGTGGATTGTATTCCTCACTAAAGCTTGGTAATTGCTACACACTGTGTTAAGATTTAAATTCAACATAAATATCTAACAGGATAAAAATGATATATAGTTTTATATCCAGGGAGGTCAAGGTCAGCTAGATCAAGCCAGATCTCATATATTAACATCATCTCACCAACACTAAAATCAGTCTGCACATTTTTATAAAGCGGCTATCCAGCAGATAAATTTGTCTTTTCACCTCATTTTCCATGTCATTGAGTTGTGTTAATACCATTCTTTTTATTGCTCTGAAACTTTTGCTCACAAAGTCAAATTTAAGGACTTTATACATTATTCCAAAGTGTGGTTGTAAATTATATAAGATTAAATTTTCTCTAAGAGACATAAACTCTAAAATTTCTTAGCTTACAAATCCAGAGGACATGACCCCCAAGGCGATAAAGACATGCACGTAAAACACTTAAGTCAGAATACAGACAGACAATAATTCAGATATAGTTGAGGTTTGAGATGTCAAGGCAAAGGCACCCAAAGATCTCTTAAAAGATAAAAATAAGGTCGCTCCCTCCATTTAATGTAAATGTTCTTTGTCTGGGCGCCTTTTAAGAAATGAGTGACCGAAGAAGAAGTGAGGGAGCAAAACCCACTGCTGTGATCCGTCCCCAGCCGTGTTTATTAGACAGGTCCAAACAGAATATTTTGGACTTGCATTATATACCACAAGCAACTTGTAGGATTGTTGAGCTGACAAAGCTCTGACTCACTGATCAAAAACCAATGAGTAGCCACTCTCCTTTGAGTCTGTGGATTTCAAGAACCAATTAGTCAGGGGAGTTTGAGATCTTTGATTTCTAAAGTTCATATTTTACTGCTCAAAGAAACATGTTATTTTGAGTTGATTATTGTCCTGTCTAGTGTTTTTTTTCTCAGCCCCTCAGCAACAATTCCTCCACAACCCACATCTCCCTTCCGGCCGGAGCAGGAGGCTGGTGCTTCTACAGAGAGCCTACTTGAGATTCATTTCTACGAGCTGGTTCGCCTGCATTGAGTGAGCACCTGGTGGAGAAGGTGTTTCGCCAGGAGATGAGAAGTTCACGATCCAGTTTACAGGAAAATATAACACACAATTCTCATTTCATTAGTACATGTCTGTCAACACAGGAAAGAAAGATCATTCTGTGTAAGTTATAAGCATAGGTCATGACAAAACCAGAAACCATCAACACTCAAGTTGTTTTGACTGTGGACGTATAATGCTGGTCTGAACTGCTGTCGGATCACATATTTTAATAGAACGTGAAAATATAGAGTTTGTAGATCAGACGCCACCTGTGTAATGCACAAGGGGCCCTTTGGACAAGTGCAAAAGCAGACGGGAGTGTAGACTGGACGGAGACAGATTTTATTGAATGATTTTATTCTGAAGATCTGAAGATTTTAGTGCAACTTATAAGAAAGGCATGAAAGATATGTATGTAACATCAAGATAAACCCAAGTGCTGATGAGTGCAAAATGCAATCTCGTTACTGATGAACCAAAGGTGGAGGCAGAGAAAGCAAGAATGAGTGAGCTGATCCCCATGAACACAACCCAACAGTCACTTACTTTCTTGAGAAGCTAACTCAGTTTTCATCCATCATCTGCTTCATATACAGTCTATGTACTGGAATATGCAATGATCGAATGAGCCAAGGCTTCATCATCTAAGTCTGATAAGCCAATAATAACAACAGGAAGAAGGAAAGATAGAAAGTGAGGGATATCTGGTGGTACAAGGAAGGGTATGAAGGATGCAAGAAAGGAGAGCAGAGTAGAGGAATAGTACAGCTAGAATAAAGAGAAAGAGGAAGAAAAGCAGCAAAGAAAGATTGCCAAGACAGTGAAACAAAAAGATAAGAAAGAATAGAAATAAGAAATGAAGGAGTAAAACAGAGGATGAGGAAGAAGAAAGAGTAGAATGTGCAGCCACGGAAACAAAGTGAAATGAATAGAAGAAGGAGAAAGGAGAACAACAAAGCAGAAAAGCAGCAGGGTAAAGGTCATCGTCTGTTCAGTTGACGACTGATGGCAGAGTCATCGGTTTTAATTAATATACACACACAACACCTCGCATTTGCAACAGCCTAAACGTCTGTTTATGAGCAGTCCAGCAATGAGTCTCTCTAACACACACACACACACACAGCTGTCTCTGGCGCGACACCCAGCCTGCAGTGCCTGGTGTTGACATCTCTACTTTTAAGAGGCCGTGTGTGTGTGTGTGTGTGTGTGTAAAATAAAGGGCAGCAGTGATGTTACACTGCAGTGGTTGAAAACTCCTTTTCTACATTACTCTCACACACACACACACACACACACACACACACACACACACACACTTCCCGACCTTTGTGTTATAGGTAGGTGTGCAAAAGGGTGGCTCAGCAAAATGTCTGACACTATTCATCTTTCAGCATTTTTAATGTCTTTTAAATAGCGACCTTTTTCCCCACCGCGCTCACACACACACACACACACACACACACACACACACACACACACACGCCTAAATAATATAATAATATATACTCGACTTTTAGTATCAGAGCTAATGGGAGATGGGGAGAGGGGGGAGAGACACACTGGGAATATAAAAGAGAGAGAGTGGAGAAGCTGGTGAGATGTTGACTCAGATTTCTACAAATCATGTAGAATAATCGTGTGAACTGTCACAGGTTCATGGGGCTTAACAGTCAGATTTAGGTCTTGACCAACAGTCCACGGACTGAACTGGTCTCTGAGGAACAGGAAGAACCAGAGAGTCCAAACAAATGGAGCTTAGCATTGTTTTATTTAACCTGTTTGTTGAGGATAAAATACTCCAAAAATACATGGAGTTTGGCCTCTGTTTTTGCCTGCCAGCCTCGCATGATACTACAGCTTCTTCCTCTGTAAGAGCACACCCACACTCCACTCACCTCACTCCCAAACCATCATAGTCCATCATATAATCATTTACAAGACATGCCTTATTTTGAAATTTCGTCACCTCCACACAGGATGTGAGAGAGGTGATGTGATGAGCCGCAAATGTAACTATGACACAGGAAGTTCTAAAACCATTTTAGGGTTTGAGAGTTCAAATACAGGAGTCAGTGTTTTAATATTACAACAGGAATTTCCAAAGCTTTCTTTGACAGAGCAGGAAATGTATGCCCAATATATCAGACCGCAAGCTCTTTAGTTGTCTGTTTTATTAAAGAGAAAGTTGTTTTTCTATTTAAATGTCTGGTTGAGCTTCAGGAATAAAATGTCAAATGATATTTTAGTAGTTTTTTTCGTGATTTATTATAATGGAAGTGATTTATGATGTTGTCCTCATATTGATCGCCATGTATAGAGAGCTGGTTTCTTCCTTCAAAGTGCCGCTTAAGATGTCGTTTGGTCCCAGGACAAACTCACCTGGGAAAACTGTCCAACGTCAGAGGATTATCTAGTAACACCTTGGTATGCAAAGTGAAAGGTCACGCAGCCTGAAACACAAAAACAAGCATCATGGTCGAGCTTTAACATGTCGCGAGAAATCAGGAAAACTGCAGCCGACGCCATGTGGTTTTGTCTTCACACACAGGAATCATTAGGTTTCCAATACGATAAATAAGAAACAAAGTTAAACTGGATGATGTTACGGGACTTCAGTCACATTGCTTACACATGGCTAGACAGGTTTGTAGCAGTTTTCAATCAGTGCTGCACAAAAATACCCGCAATGCACCTTTCCCAAACCTCCTCTCTCTGTCTCGTCTCCCACAATAACCTGTCATCTTCTCTGCTGATGTCCTCAACTCTCCTCTCTCCCCTCTCTCCCCCTCCTCACACACTGCTGATACTGTTCCCACAAGCGCAAATGGCAATGACGCAATATAGTTCCAGAGAGCGAGGACAGAAAGTTCAAGAGCCAATTGCTACCATCAGCCCAAAATTAGTGGCGTTAAATACCCAGCATTGCACCTTTCTTCCCAAACTTCTCTCTCTCTCTCTCTCTCTCTCTCCCTCTCTTTCTTTGTCTCACACTTTCCTCTTTAGCTTGCCACACAACCGGACTGTCTTCTGTCTACACTTCATCATTCCCTCCGCCTGCTTAAAACGCATGCCATACCTCCCAGCATTTCAAAACAAGTATACAGAATAAGCACCAGCAAATGTGTAATTAATCCTAAGAAAATAGTCCCAAAATGTGGGTACTTCTCCCTGTTGGTTTGTTTTTAGTGTCAGAAAAGAAGCTGAAGATACCATGGTTAGAGAGGCCAGGACAAGATGGATTTGATCAGAGACTTGCTAGGGAGGTTTAATAAAAGATGGTGGTTTACTACCAGAGTTCAGGAGAAGGGATGGCTTGTAACCAAAAACAATTTATTTGCAAAATTTAAACTCACTGACTGAAGAGCAGGAGAAAATCTAACAAATAAAAACAGAATGAAAGCAGCATCATAAATACTTGCAATCTAAAGAGGGTAAAAGATACAATGTGGACAGGAAGCAAATAATAAATGAAACAATTAGGAATAGTCCATTAAATAAAAGTATCCAAAACATAAAGATATCTAGGAAAAGGGTCACAACATATTTTAATACTTTGTTCAAATGGAACCGCCGTCCAGTCCATCAAAGTGCCCTGAGTAAGATACCAAACTTGAGTTGCCTTTTATTACGTAATGTTATTTTACAGGAAGAATGTACAATTTATTATAAGAGAAGCTACAGATGTAAACATGTTGATTAGAAGCTAAATGGCGAATTTAGATCCATAGTCCTCCTGAATTAAACAACAGAGGTTTTGGTGGAATGACTTCCAAACTAGCGGCAGTTAGCATAGTTAGCATGTTAGCAGTCTCCTGGTCTGCCGGCCCCAAAGTCAGTGTGTTTGCTGGCCCAAATAGGTGGTCTGTGGTTTTAACACAAGCTTCCAAGAGCCAGGCCTTATTCTCCGGTTGCCAAAATGGGGCCGGCAAACTCTACTCCTGATGTTTAAAGCTTTTACGGTTCCCAAAAAAGGTTAAGCACCCAGTGTCTAAATGAGACCAGCAGAGCTGTCGGGACGCACATGAAACCCATCCACTCACCAGTCCACCTTTACAGCTCCCTGCTGTGTTTCACTACAGAAACTTGCAGACATCATCTGCAGCTCATACAGAGGTAAAAAAAAGACAACACAAAGTGAAAAGTCAAATTTGACAAAAAAGACAAGGATGCCTCAGAATAGTTTCTATTTCTGAGGCCCAGAACACAGCCTCATTCTTTTCCTGAAGAAGAGTTTCAAGACAAACCTGAGCGTTTATCCTCGCTTGACTTTCTTCTTCTCAATTCTCACAACGCTTGATTCTTCCTCTTTAACCCTCCGCTGTGATAGACTGTCGCCTGCATCTGCTGTCACAACAGCATATTAAATTTTAAGCAACAGCCCTGACTGGATCCAAAACGCCTGGCGAGGAAGCTGATGAATGACTCCAGTCTCTGGCCAGAAACATAAACCAGTCAGTCGTGACACAACTCGGTGACTCAGCTGTCAGGTTCATGTTCCACTTGTCCGACCTCATCTCAAGAGCCGTGCTGATTGATGATCTTCAGCCTGCGATGGACAACAGGTTTTCTTAAACTTGATCTGAGGGTAGGATGACGCCTCTCCTGAGGAGCTTGAACTTAACCGGGATGTATTTTTACAAGAGCAGACACTGAGCAGAAACCCTCCGTTTAAGAAGCCTTAAACAATTCACTCTCAAGAGTGTCATCAGTGCCCATAACAAAATAAGACAAAATAAATCTTAATTTCTACATTAAAACATAAATGAACCAACTTTTAAAGATCATTTTAAACTTAAGATTAAACGCATGTTTTGGATTTCGCGAAACACCGGGGTCTGGAAATGTTTGTCAAGTTATATTTTATTAGAATAAGTTTTTTGATACTTTGACTTACAGAAGGTGGCATCAGTAATAGTATTTGTTGTTGAGAGAGATAAGGGATTTTATTCTGATTACCGATTATAAACCCCAATGTCTGACAGATAAAAAGAATACTGGAAATCTGTTTACTTTGAATCCTGTTAAAACAACATTTAAAATAATAGTGACAATTCTTTTATATAAAGGATACGAATCTCCTCTGATCGAGCCAGATAGTCAAAGACTAAACCGCTGAATCAGGACCCAGAGAGTTCCAGATAGCCGAAACCGTGACTCAGCAAAACCAGCGTTCATCTCTCGAGATCCAGGAAACCGACGAGATAATAAGAGTTAGAAACAGAGCTCTTGTGTTCCCCTCAAAACAGGACTTGAAGAACATTGAACATCGATCGCCTTAGGTAGACTGGTGGAGGGTAATATCAGTCTGAACACAACCCGCTACCGTTAAGAGTAATCTGATAAGATCATCTTTACAACCGATTGACAATCAGACCCGATGACTTCTGGATCGATTGGGTCCACGCTTCTGCCAACAACTGAATATACTGCATGCAGCTTTTAAAGAGTCCAGTCCAGGCCATTCTTCTTGTGTACGTCTATTCCAAGTCTGCCTATAAGTGGAGGTTTAGTGGATGGTGTTCATGTGTGTTTTCATCTCCAAACAAAACCATAATGTGCATTATGGCCAAATCAGATTCAAACCTACCAAAGCTTTGGAGTCTGCAGCCTCAACATATTTTCTCCTCCAAAGCAATTTTAAAGTTAACTAATGAGGGGTGGAAGGAGGCAGAGAGAGAGAGGTACTTGTTTTCTCTCTCGTCTCTTCCTCTCTCTCCAGTCTCCTGATAGTCTTCTCTCGCCTCCCGCTCCATAAACATCTCACATGGCAGCAAAATCAAGCTGATGGTCGCCATGATTCCCCACAAATTGCATTTATTGGCTGTGGGGTAACGCCCGCCAGCCGCAACTGGGCCTGACTACTTGATAAGCTGCCGAGCTGTCACCTGCTGACAGCGCCTCCCCTCTCTCAATACCCCGGGAGAGGAGGAGAGATGGGGATACAGACTGAGCAGAAAGGTGCATGACCGTGGCCTTGAAACGTATATCTGTGTGTTTGGAGAGAGAGGCTTATCATGATGTTCACCAGGGCTGTTTATCAAACCGCCGTTTTGCCGGTGTTTTTATTTATTTGTAAACATGATTATTGTGCAGATATAATGGTTTCAAATACCAACACAACCATCTATGTCATTATATAAGAGTAAATTAATGAAATTAATAATTTCTTGTAATAGTAAATGTAATAATGGTTGAAGTTTTGCAGGACCATCACCACCACCCGCCCTCGAAAAGAAGCCACGTTGTTAGAGATTTTCCATTTGAGACAAAATGAATACAACACCACCATGACGCTTGAAAACAAACAAGCAAGTTTAATGCAGGAGATTTGATTCTACCTCCACCTGAAATACATTTTCACTTGCACCAGTTGTCATTTAACGGCAACAACTAAGAGTTTTTGAAAGTTCCATGTATAAATAACCAGAAAGAGGAAATGAATTACTCCGCAGGACGCCCAAAAACACTCCACCTCTTCCTCGGACAACGACCCTGGTATGGAGGAATACAAAATAACACAATACCAGTATCCAGCAAAAATAAAACGATCAGCAGAGAGACATTCAATCACCTAACAGATGAAACACCCACACTCAAACTTTCATATTATTATCTCAAGGTGTTACCTCTTGCACAATAGTAACAAGAAGACTTATTTGTGTGTAGATGTTGTCTCATAATAATCAGTTTATAAATAGACGATACTTTGGTATCAGTGGTAAACTTTAAAACAATACTCGTTATCTGCAGAGCAAAGCCATTTTCATTTATATCTGTTAGAGATTGTTTTAATGGAATTGAAGCTTACTTTTATTCCTTCAATAAAGTTCTTGTTAATAAGATGAACAGCTCTAGATTTTTGAATCATTAAATGGGTTTTCATTTTCCGCTAGCATCTAAGTTGTGTTAAAAAGTCTAAAACTGAAATTTGTTCAGGCAAGAATAAATTTTACCTTTACTCCTCCCTCTCTCCTGTTCAGTCCTCTCTCCACCTGTCATCCTGTCATCACTCATCCTCCCTCCTCCCTCCTCCTGCCAGCTCCCCTCTGCAGGCCTGGCAGTGATGCATATGCAGCTGCCCACCACAACCCAATGAATGATCACGATATATAGCAGAGAGAGAGGATCGAACCTCACCCAGATGAAGGAGGAAAGTGAGCTGATGACTCGGAGGAGGGAGGAAAGATACAAAGGGGAGAAAGGGGAAATTGCAGAGAGAGTACTGTGCACCTGTGAGAGAGTATGAGAGAGTGAGCCGTCACTCTCCGCAGGTTGGAGTGTGGTTATCTGGAAGAATAAATGTAGATTGCTCTGTCCCCACAACCAATCAGGCCTGACGGGAGGCAAGAGAGCCGCAACGCCTACTCAACCATCTATCATTCTGACCCCAGGACGCATTGCCGGTCAGCCAGGAGACGCTCCCAGGTGGGTTCAGACTTCCCCGGAACTCTACCGCCATTCAACCCCAAAAAAGTCCTGAGGCAAAACCCAGGCCACCTTTTCCTCCTGGGTTCTTGGTGTCCCAGGGGCTTCAGTGAGCTGCCGGGAGGATCACGCCCTGACAACGCCTCAAACCAGATGCAGGACACACGCGGCACATCGCGTATACAGGCACCAACCACAAACACGATCATAAACATGTGATCACCTAACGCCCCGCCAAAATATCCTCCAGCTGCTCACCACTTCCACTCTCAAAAATGAAGGCTCTTACTTTGGAAGAAGACTAAAAAACATGACTTCAGAGCTTTGTTAGCCGTCTGAGAATAATAAAGTGGAAGAAAATTAATGATCTATTTCTTCAAAAGCGCCCGCGTCGACCATCCACAGTAAAGTTCGCCTCTAAGAAAGCAGCCTTCTTCGTCCTGTGCAATCTTAGCTGTGTGTTCCTAACACAAACAAGCCGACTTTACTCTGGCTTATCTGTTTTAAAGCTCAGCCTCAGAGTCAGATTCTTTAGATGGAGGCGAAATGAAAACAACGCTATAACTTTAGATTTTTTACCGTCAGTCCGGTAATGGCACGTGTGTAAACCACACACACACACACACACACACACACACACAGTGCAGTGTGTTTTGTCGTGGTCTCCTGGGTGCTCTGAACCTCCATCCTTCAAATGGATCTAGATTTCACTTCATCTCTCGCTTTTCTAAGAAATGTCAACATCATCCCAGCCCATCTCAAAATGTCACCTCCTCCTCCCTCCTCCCTCGCTTTCTTTCTCCCTCCTTTCACTCTGTCCTTTCCCTCATGACATGTCCTTTTCCTCTGTCTTTTTTCTTTCTCCCTCCTCCCTCCCTCTTCCCTCCCTCTATTTCTAGGTTAGTTACTTCCTGGGTGTTAGCACACACAGCTTGGCCTGCACTGGTTCTGGAGTGTCCCTAATATTGTGTGTGTGGAGGTGGCGTGTGTGAGAAACGTATGTGTGTGTCTGCCAAGCCTGTACTCTGATGGTTTGCGGCTGAATGTTTGAGAGTGTGTCTGCTGTGTGCGTAGTTTATGGCCTGTGTGTGTGTGTGTGTGTGTGTGCAAGGTGCAATGCTTATGGGGCACAGAGACAGACAACAGACCAGACTTATAATGCTGAACGCACCGGCCAGCCCCAGCGGCCCCTGCAATCTGGGTAATTGATATAGAGGCATGGTGGCAGACGATGACACACACACACACACACTGTTTACACTCACTATGATGACAAACACATCAGGAGCTGAAAAAAAAGAATTTATGCACACACACTGTATGTAACACAAAAGACACACACTGACAACAAACATGTATAGCCATACCATGAACACAACAAGTAACTAGACAACCAAACAAATATATAAACAATAAATAAATATGGATTTAAAGAAAAATGTTCACACTTTGGTTTTGCAGGTGTGAAAAGTCCAGTTTATGCATATTTTAATAACAAGAAGAATAATACACAAGTCCTGAAGGAGCTGTTTGAACATTTTGCTTCTAAACTAGTTATTGTTTCAAATGCTAAGCTCAGCATGTCATCTAGGGAGAGGAGGAGCTATGTTAACAAACAAATGTAAATAAAATAAAACAAAGAATTTAGAAAGCAGAAATGCAGAAGAAGAAAAAGCCTGGCACACACAAACAAACAACAACAAGGTCCTCATAGTTACGTAGTGAAGTATTCTCATTGAAATTCACCCGCAACCTGAAATAATGGGTTGAAATAACAATTTGGTTTATTATGATAAAATTATTAGATTATGATGTGTTACAATGTACCACTTCAATGCCGCAGCTGCCAAGGTGGAAAGCCTGAGTCGTAGTCCTCTGAGGACTGGGCCAAAAGTTCTTGTCGAGAATCATATTATTATCATTCATGTAGTTTATTACTATATTTTAAAGACAGCATAGAGACTAGATATTAGATGCTGCAATGAGTAAAACGTACAGTATCTCCTCCCTGCAGAGCAGTACGAGTAAACGTACCAGTTACCTGGAATATCAGAGTCATTATTCCCTCAGCAACAGGTCACCGAGGGCGTTCCACTTCCTCTGGTCTTTCGTTTGTTCATCCGCCAGAAACCGATCCTGCCTCGCTTCTCGTCTAGTTTTATTTTTATTGTCTGATGGGTTTCCTCGAGCCGAGGCCACCATTGCCGATACATATACGAGCGAGAACACACACTGTGAGGTAGTCGCCTGAAATCGCCGCTGCCACCATGCAACTGAACTGTAAAGCACAGAT
>BRZM01000045.1:1972818-2117802 GCA_033238685.1 Lates japonicus | reverse complement strand
TTTGTCATTCTACTCCTTTCCTTATGACGTAAAAAGAGAAGAGAAATGCAGTTGATAGTACAAGTTATATAAATTTTTAAAAGTTTGGCAGTAGATGCTAACATTAGCTAGGTTAGCTGGCTAACATTAGCAGCTGCTAGTAAAAGCAAGGTACTCTTGATAGAAGCTGTGGGTTTTATACAGTGTTTGTTGCTATAAGCACACATCTTCATGTTTCTGTTGTCAGTCCTTTTCTGTGCTCTCCAAAAATAGCTAAAATAGCTAGCTAAGGTCATCTGTTTTCACCTTGGCTGGGCGAAGACAACTAGCTAAGACCAGCTTTATTCACGTAGCTGTGCAGCACGGACTGACAACCACAACACGAAGATGTGGGCTCACAGCAATAAAAACCAGTAAAACCCATAACAGCTGTTAGCCTTAGCTGGAATTTGACCTTCTTTATTAACACCAGCTAGCGTCAGACTTTTAGTTTTAAACTTATAAACTGCAACCATTTTCCTCTCCTCCTTGTTGTACAAGGGAAAGCAGTGAAAACATTTTTGGACTCGAATCTGTTTCCTATTTTACGTCAAGCTCAGGCTTAACAAGCCAATTGTTTCATGTATCCAAAAATAATGTGACACAATTTTTCGTCATCAGGAAGTGAAACAAGTTCCATTTTACCCACTCCGCTCAGGTGTCCAAAGGCGTTTTGCAGAGAGCTGCATGTCTGTTGAGGAGCAGTGGACAGCTAAAGCGTTAATAACCAGTGTTATGGCGGTTAACACACATTTGATAACACTGTCAGCAGCTTGACGGGAGAGACTACTTCGGTTTTTTACCTGGTGCTTGTTAGCTGGCTCCACCCTCAGGAGATTTTAAAATGCGGCGTGCGTTATTAAATTAGACTCATGCTGTCTGGAATTTCAGATTCTCTGAAACATGGACAGCAAGCGCCACCACCTGGTCACTGTGTCTGCCTCCATGGCGAAACAGCCATATTGGGCGTATATTTTTTAACTTGTTCGTCTCATTTTCGCGATATATAGGTAACACCTTGAGGAATTTCCTCAGATTTGGCACAAGCGTTCTCTCTTGGACTCAAGGATAGTATTAGATTTTGATGGGTCATAGGTCAGAGTCCACGGTCACTGTAGCGACTGTGAGCATGCAACTGCACAGCTGTAATTCTAGTTTGTCAGGGTGCAGGCAGACATGAGACCCCACCTGTGCTGAGAACATGAAAATAAAAGTCAAGGAGGTTAACAAAGGCTAGTTTAAAAGTTTCCCTGTGTATCCAGTAGCAACTGTGAGTTTGGAGTGTGCTGCAGTCACTCACACAGACTCACTAAAGTCCAGAGTGGGGTGGGGGTGACAAGGTCCAATGTGCAAATAAATTACAGTGAATCTGGGGGAGACTCCAGAGACTCCAGTGTCTGAGTCTCAGCAGTTTCTCTCTCTGTCTCTGTGGCTTTTCTTTTTGATTGACTCAGCAAAATAAAGCGACAGAGTCCTCAGACAAATCACCCTGGCTTATCAGTTTCTTCTGTCGACCTCTTAGTCGCAGTCGGCATCAGGGTCAAAGTTCAAAGCGTCCTGGGAGGAAACAGGAGATGAAAGGAAGAGGGGCGACTTTTTTATTCACCATGATGTTGTTTGAAGAATAGCACAACACTACACACTGATGGGTCAGTAACTGTCTGCTGACGAGCAAGTGGATCTCTGACGTCCTAATTCGGCAACAAGATAAACAGGAAGCACCAACCTCAGCTGCTTTGCTGCTGCCTCCGCCTCGTCAGTGCCTTCACAGACATCAGTGTGTTAATAAAAACGTCTCAGACAGTTCCTGGATCAGATTTTATAATGTGTATCTGTAATAACATGGGAAGGAATATACAAGGAAGCGAGCCTTTAAAATAGAGGATGAAAAAAGGGATAAGTAAAATTAGATTCAGGCGGAAAATATTCGGTTTCCTGTTCTGGGCGCTGACCTTTTTTCTCGTTTGTTGAAATGAAAACAATTTATTTAGAAGTTGAAGGATTTCCATGAGTTTCTGATAGTGTCCACAGACATAAAACAGAACTCTGGTGTCTACATGTTGGATCTGCCACAGTGAAACTACGGCGTCTACAATACGTCGCTTTACTTCCTTTCTGCAGCAAGGAATCATGGGATGTCATTCTCTCCTTTAGTAAAGGAAGCTACGGTAGATAGGAGATGGAGATAGGACGGAAGCACTGAAGCTCCTTTCCTTAACATTTGAGACCTGGACCAGCTTCAGGGTCATCTCACTCATTACAGAACAACCGTAGCAATAAAGCTAAAGAAGTAAAGCGGACGCTGGGCGGGAAAATGGTGACTAGGTCGGTCTGAAACAGCAAGACCTAACAAAAGAGCCTCAGAGGACAGAGTGGTGGTGGTGTGGATCTGTCTTCACTGTTTCATCAGGAAGTCCCATGTGATGTTTCAGGTTGTAGCTGCTGATTGGACCAATCAGGTCGGCTCTGATTGATCCAGCGTCACGGCTGGATATTAGTCTGAATTTCTGTTGTGTTATTAAAACTGAGAGGAGGCGCAGCTCAGTTTGAAGTCCTCTGTGCAGGCGTCAGGTTAACTAGACAACACTTAAAGTCTATCGATCACACACACATACACACACACACACACACAAGCCTGGATCACAGTAAGCTCATATTGCCGAGATCATGAAATGTGGTGTGAATGAATCTGATTGGATTGTGGGCAGAAACGCTCACACACACACACACACACACACACTCACACACTCCAGGCTTTGGTAGTTGTGGGAACTCTCCTGCTGCCTCCATTTCCCAGGTGTGGTATACTCTTCTGCTCTCCCTCCATCTTAATACAATTAATAGACACACACACACACACTCACTCAAGTGTCTTCTGTTTGTCTTTCAACGTATCGACCACAACACACACACACACACACACATACAGGATGGTGAGTCTCCGGTAGTGAAGTGACCAAGTGAAGAAGGCGAGGAGGAGGAGGAGGAGGAGGAGGAGGAGAAGATGAATGAGATGAGGCAGTGAGGTTGTTTACTCTCAGATCAAAAACAGTTTCAAATCCTCAATACTCTCACACACTGGAGGTTCTAGCTGAGGCTGTTTTTATTTCTGATCTGATAAAAGATGGTGTGGACGATAAAACAGAAACACTGGAGGAGATCCAGTTTGAACTGCAGGTACATTCTAGACCAGGACTTGGTGGGGCGATGGGAGGCAGTGCAAGGAGGTCTTTAATTTAAACCAGGGATGGATCGAGGGAGCCGCCCTGCTGCCTTCACTGTGAGCCGTAGAAACAAACACATCTTTGAGAACCGTCTCGTTGTGAGAAGTTACATTTGGTTCTTTACATTGTAAAGTTGTTTGTTGAGTTGAGCAAAGAAACAGGAACGAGCTGTCGACTAGAGCTGCCACTGATTTTATAAGGTGCCACCTTCTCATTAAATATTTATCTCACTGTGTGAGTGTGTGTGTGAGTGAAACAAAGCGAGTACAGTTTTATGTGTGCTGTCCTCCAGCCTGTGTGACAGCTGCTGTGTTAAATGGCAGCTCTCTGGTTGAATCTCTGTTGTGTTTTGGGTTTTACGCAGCGCTGTGTGTGTGTGTGTGTGTGTGTGTGTGTGTGTTGCCTACAGCTGCATATTTATAGTTAAATTTTTCATCGCTGCCGAGGACAAACTCCAGTTTGCAGAAAGTTTGCAGGAAGAATCTGTTTCCTCTGAGGCCTGTGAAGGCTCAGAAATATAACATCAAGTTTCTGTTGAACCACAACAGATAATTCAGTTGTGTCTTTTTTGTTTTCGATAGAGAAGTCGGCATGTTGCCATAAGCAGTGTGCAGAGGGTTAGTTTTAAACATATTACACTACAAGGAATTACAGAATGTATTCCCCCACTTTTACTGTCTCACAACTATTACAGCATTTTTAACTCGTCTTTTCCTGTAAACCTGCTGTGCTGCACAGAACAAGGAAAAAAGTTGTAATTCTTAAACAGTTGATCAAAAGACATTTAAGTGTATATACGTTGGACAGAAATAGTTATAATAAGTATATACACATCCAATATTTTTGACCAGGGTCTCCACCTGGTGGTTTGTCTGTTAACAGCATGGTAGCTACTATGCTAACAGGCAAGGCTAACTGCTCAGCTAAGTAGCTAAGCAACAAGTGTTCAACTAAACTTCTTGTATTCAAGAGTGAATTATGCAGAGTTAAAAAGCAACTGTATTCTGATTATACAGAGTGTAACTGTATGGCAGAATGCAGTTACTCCAGACTCGTTATATGGCTTTAAGTCACTAAAAGATAAAATTATCTCTGATGTCCAAAGTAAATAAACGTCCACAAAAGCGTCCTTATAACAGAACCTGCCTGAAAATCATCACGTTTTTAGGTTTTCTTCAGTATTACAGTAATCCATTGAAAGTTGTTGTTACATGTGTGGATACACAGAATACATTCTTTTATGACAGTTGGCCAAATGTTTCTTCTTTAAAGCAACTTTAATTTTGTTCATTTCCTCTCAGCTTCAATGAAGTTTGAATCAGTATTAATCTGGCGAGGAAACAAAGGAAAAGCATCTTTATCACTCCTCATGTGTCTCTTTGGTTGCTGGAGGCAGGAAGCGGCGCCCGTGCGCCCTGAAATGTAGTTCAGTCGGGAGTTTAAAGTTAAACACACCTAAGCGAAACCTCTCAAATTTTATCCTCCTGTTAAAGGTCAAGTGGGCAACTTAGCGAGCAATTAGCAGAGAGAGTATGCCAGCCGGGCCGTCTTCAAACAGCCATCTCTGAATTAATTCAGTCGATGCTTGGAAGCAGTCCATATGCTCTGAGCAGCCAATCACCGCCACTGTCCAAGTGGTTTGCATTAGTGATAGGAGGGGCAAGGAATCATGGGAAATGAGACTGTCCCTCTGGCAATGTTGATTCTCGTTTCTTCCTCGAGTGAATCAGAGAGATCACTCAAAGCTGGGTTACCATGTAAACTAATTTAAAGGAGAAAACATGATGGTTGTTCCACAAAACAATAGCTCTTAGTTCTGCTTTTTAGTCTCAAGTCGATGCAAACATCTTTTTAATGAGCTTCAAGATGAACAGGAACCAGGTGAATGCAGTAGCAGTGAGCGTCAACAAAACTGTCACTGGTACATTTAAGATCATTTAATGCAGCTGATATAATGAGAATATAATAACATAATAATGTTCAAAGAACTTTTAATTCTTAATTGTTAGACCTGGAGTGTTTGGCTTGTCTCAAATAAATAAAATATAAATAGATAAAACACAAACAGTGAGTTAGCTCTTAACAAAAAGACTGCAGCTGAAATTTAGACTCATGTTCTGATGTTTGAAGCCTAATCCAATCTCCAAGTAAAAGCTAATACAGAGCTATAAACCAAACACACCACGGTCATAGCGTCAACGTCTCCACCACTAAGCTTCCAACTGGTCATTTCATTTTTAGCTCTGAGCTCTTCTACAACCTTTCTTCTTAGAAGTTAGTGATAGTTTGAAAGGCGTGAGTAGAAAGTAGCAGGCTGTAAAGGTGGACTGGTGAGTAGATGGGTTTCATATTACGTCCCAGAAACAACCTCTGTAGTCTCATTTAGACACTTTCGTTAGCAACCGCCTTTTTAAGACCGTAAAGCTTCAAACATCAGGGTAGGTTACTGACCCATTTTTATGTCGAGAATAAAACTGAAATCTTGAGCTTGTGGTAAAACCACAGACCTTATTTCCAGACACTGAAACACTGACAACAGGAAGTGCTAACATGCTAACATGCTAACTGACTTCCTGGTTTTAGCATCAGTCCTGCGGGACTCTGTATGGAGATCAGGTCAGTTTGTCATCAGCAGATCGTCGTGATGATTCTCATCGATCTGTTAAGTCTCTTTCTGATAGAATTGATTGATCGGATAAAGAAAACCTGCTAAAAAAGACACAGGAGGAGAGAGAGAGAGAGAGAGAGAGAGTAGTCACAGTAAACATCATCATGTCTCCCTGGTGCTAACAGATGGACAGTGGGCGACACACACACACACCGTATATATACAGTATACAGACACACACACACTCCGACGACAAAAGTCAAAGCGACTGATCAGAGAGAGACGACATTCTCAGTTTGACCACAAGAGAGAGAGAGGAGGAAAAGCGACCAGGAGGAGGATGGAAGTTAGAGTAAAGGAAGAAGAAGTAGGGAGATGGAGGAGAGTAAAAGGATGGATGGATGGAAGAAGGAAGGACAGAGTGGCAGGAAAGAAAGAAAAGGGGAGAGAGAAGTAGGAGGAGGAGGATGGAAGAGGAAAAGGTGGAAGCAAGAAGGGATAAGAAGAAATAAGCTTAGAAGAGTGATGAAAAGTGAGAAAGGGAAGGAGGATGAGGGATAAAAACCTGAAGGAATAAGTAAAAAGGGGTGAGCGAAGGATAAAGAGGGGTGAAAAAGTAAGTGAGAGGGATGTAAGAAGGAAAGGAACAAGGAGGAGCAAAGAAGAGGAAAATAAAAGGACAAGGGGAGGCAGCAACGAAGGATTGAAGTAAAGAGGTGAACAGACGACAGGAAGGACAGAAGGAAGAAAAGGAAAAGAAAGAAGTTAAAAGGGGATGAGAGGGAAAAGAGAATAAGGAAGGGCGAAAAAGAAAAAGTTTTCCTTGTGGACCAATCTGGTTCCAACCTTCATATAGATAATTAGCCAAACTCAGACTGGCTCTCTCTTATTGAAACATTGATAAGGTCAGACTCCTGTGTGTCTCTGTATTACCTCCTCTGACAGACAGGCTTCCCTACGATGACAGTCCTGTTAATTCCACCTCCTCCTCCTCCCCTCCTCCTCCCCCTCTACCTCTCCCCAGGATGGAGGTTGAAGTGCAGGAAGCCCAGGAGGGAGGGCTCTTCCTTCACTTTCATCCCATCTTTTCTCCATGTTTGTGCTTTTTTTTTAACTGTTTTATTACCACCAGACTCCATTGACAAAAACAGGAATTTTACTGAGCAGAACTCAAGAGCTGCTGGAATACCACTGCCTCCATCTGTTAGTGTGTTTGTGTCACTGTGGTACTTTTACTTCAGTAAAAGTATCTGGTGCCTTCCCACCACTAGAAAGTCACACAATGCCTGAACACACTAACAGATGGAGGCAGTGGTATTCAACAACTCCTGTGTTCTGCTCAGTAAAATCCTGTTTTTGTCAATGGAGTCTGGTATTGATACAAAAACACTCGGAATGAAGTATCTGATTACTTCTTCCAGTACTGAAAACCACAATATTTCAGTGGTTATTAGGGGAATTGCAGCGCAACACATTTCCACCATTGGATTAATCTGTGGTGTTCAAGAGTGGAAAGTAACTAAGTACTTGTACTTTACTTGGGTATACACTTCCATTCTGCTGCATTTCAGAGGGAAATACTGTACCTTCTACTCCTCTACAGTAATTTGGCAGCTTTAGTTACTAGATATAACACAATGGATTATTTAACAAGCTTCTGATCTCTTGTTGAGTCAAGGTCAAGTTGTAGGATTTTTCATGCAAGACGTACTTGTAATGGAGTATTTTTGTATGCCTGTATCAGTACTTTTACTCTAGTAAAGGATCTGATTACTGACGCCTGTAAATGTTAAACTGTGTTAAACTACAAGTGTTCTTCTTTTACCACAAAACATCCTCACATTTCCTGCCTTCTGACCTCTCAGTGGATGACATACATGTTACTCTTCTTAACTAGACAGACCCTCAACCCTGACCAGACCGTGATCAGCCTCCCTGACCTCTGCGTGGACGGGGCTGTAGAGATAAGACGAGCCTCCTCTCTCTCTGAGTCGCCTTGTTTCTCGTCAGCAGCAACAGATTGTGGACAGAATCCTGGTGGATTTTCCGGACCAGAGCCAGAGCTCCTGCACAGGCGGCTAACTGCTACAGAGCGGCTCTGACTAATTTATGCAGATGTATTAATAGATCACAGGCAGCTCTCTCCAGGCCGTCGACCTCAGAAAAAAAGGCCAAATAAATAACTGAGGGAGAGAGGAGCTCTGTCTTCGCTGTGCAGACTAAAAGGCCGGCTTCAGAAGAAGGCGGTCGTTTACAAATCAGCCTCCCGGATTTGTTTGATTTTGTTTGTCATTTCTTATTTATGCATTTATTTATTTTCCACCATCCATTAGAAGACGTCTTCACATACTACAGTTACTCCCCTGACATTAACAGAGCGTCATCACCACGCACGTCGAACTATTAGAGGAATTTTAATTGGCCACATTAAAGGGAACATCCGCTCTAAATCAGCTGCTCTGGCTCTGGTTAAATCCAGACACCGTCTTCTTCTTCTTCTTCTTTCTTCTTGTGGACAGCCGCCATGACGAACGTCCCAGTGCCTCAGATCAAAGATGGAGGATCTCTGTCTGCAGCCACCATCTTACACTGACACTCAGCAATAATACAGAGAGAATCTATGAGAGAGGACAGAGGAGGTTGTTTAGATTTTGGACGCAGCTTCTGTCAAGTTTTTCTTGATTGAAGCTTGATTTCGTTTGACTCTCATGCTACAAGAGGTTTTTAATTGGATTATTTTCACAATAAAAACTGTTAATTGGTCAAATCTGCAGCTGGTTTTACAGTTTTAGAGTTTTTGGAGGAAACGTTGGCAGAGTTTGGTTGTTGCTTGTTGAATTTAGGCTCAGACTTAAAATCACAGATTCATAGAGAAACTGATGTTTGAATGAAGAGCGGCGGCGGTTGGCAGCAGCAGTTTCCATGACAACAACAATAAGATGGGACGCAGGGTCCAGAGTTGTGTGGGGTTTTTAAAACTTATGAGCTGCTGTTTACGCGGCTAACGTCACCAGTCACCAGTTCCTGCATCAGCTCGTATGTTCGACCAATCACAGTTAGCTTACATCACTCAAAGTTCCTCTTGATTGGGGAAGAGGAGCTGAAAATTCCCTGAAAATGGCGTCTAAAGAAGAACAACGGTTTCCACTTCTATATAAAAAAAGATGGTTTTAACTATTTAAACGCTTTTCTGATGACCAAAAAAAAGTTCCTCTGATCCAAAAACGTCACTTTTTGTTTCCATAGCTTCACCTTTAATCCATAATTCTTCTTGTGTGTGACAGAGGGCCTTCTGGGAAATGTAGGAAGTCTCCAGCTTGAAGTGGGGCAGTTGAAGGAGGACAAACCTCGAGCTTTTCTACAAATCTGTCCATGCCCCTGACGAAATATTATCAGGCGGAATATTCCTTTAAATATCCTGCTTTGCTCCGTCCTGTGTGACGTTGCAGATATATAGATATAACCTTTTTATTTAGTGAACTACTTTGTCTCTTCCATCTCTTCACCAAACATTTTCTCCTGCACAGATGACAACTGAGCTCATTAATATTCATGACAACAATATTTATTAATACACTCTCATGAATATTGTGCGTTTACCTTTTCACTCTGAGTGTGTTTGTGTTTCTCCGTCGGCGGGTTCAAAGCTCCTCTTCCTTCCTGCCCTCTGGTTTTCCTCCCGTCCTCCGTCACCTCCGTCTGACTGTCCGTCCCAATTAGCAGGGATCTAAGTGGTGAGATTAACGAGAGGAGAGAGCCTCCGGTTCACACACACACTCCCATCACGGCCACTTAATAGAATACTAATTGATTTCAGCTCTTTTCTGGCCTGGTGGAGGGGACAGTTGGATGGAGGAGGATAAACAGGAGGAGGCAGGAGGATGAATATGGACTTTAATGTGGAGAGAGAGGGAGGGTGATGAATGAAGAAAAGAAAGAAGTGATGCTGAAGGAGACACAAGTGAAAGATAAATGGGAGAAAAAGCCGCGTTTAACCTGAAACGTCAATATTTTTTGCTACCAGACTCCATTGACAAAAACAGTAATTC
The DNA here is from genome assembly GCA_033238685.1 of Lates japonicus. Lineage (NCBI taxonomy): Eukaryota > Metazoa > Chordata > Actinopteri > Centropomidae > Lates > Lates japonicus. The sequence continues at coordinate 2,107,903 of BRZM01000045.1, read as the reverse complement.
TACTGAGAAGAACTCAGCAGCTGCAGCCTCCATCTGTTAGTGTGTTTGTGTTATTGCGTGGTACTCTTACTTATTCTAAGTATCTGAATACTTCCTCCACCAATGAAAGTGACACAATAACACTAGCGAACGAACAAATCGAGGCAGCAGTGGCCCAGAAACTCCTGTGTTCTGCTCAGTAAAATTCCTGTTTTTGTCAATGGAGTCTGTGATTAACTAACGGAGACTGAAGGAAGCTTATGGACACTTAGGAGCCATTTGGGGTTTCCTGTGGGTTGCAGTAGGATGAAGTGATTAGAATTTGGTTGTCAGAGGTCAAAAGGTCCAACTCCAGGAACAGAAGGAGATTGTGACTATGTTTTGCCTGCTTCCTCACAGTTTGGGGGAGGCGTCTCATTCGCCTCATCTGTTCAGGTATCTCTATCTGTCTGTAGGGCGTCTCTAAAGCTTTCAGCGAGTGTGTTCTCTCAGGTCTGCTTGTGTTTACACACAGTTATCTAAAAAAAACTGAAACCATAAAAGAAGAGAAGAAGAAAATCTGATTTGTTTGGGGAAGATGGAGGAACCTCAGGAGGTTTGTGTCTCTTCACATCAACAAGAAACAAAGAGAGTGATGATCAAATCAGATCGGATGGATGACGAGGATGGAAGTTCTTTCTCCTCCTTCACTCTCTCCTCGTTTTCCTCTCCTCTCCTCTCCTCCCTCCTCGGGGAGTTTACAGTATCACTTCTCCTGGTTTTTCCCTCTTTATGTGAAGGCAACACGATGCTTTCAAGGGCGTTGGCAACTGCTGGAGTTTCCTCTCATCTTCACCTCCCTCTGTCTATCGATCTCCTCTCTCTCACCCCTTCCCTCCCTCTCTCTCTCTCTCACATTTCTCTCTGTGAATGAAACTAACACTCCTCTTTCAAGCTTGTCCATCATCCTCCCTTTCTCTCTCTCTCTGTTTCCCACTCACTTCACCATTTTCTCACCTCCTCCTCACCTTACCCCACCCACCCACCCTCCCTCTGAATGAAACATTGCTCTCTTTGAAGCCTAAACCTCTCTCCATCCCTTGATCTCTCCGTCTCTTCCTCCATCCCACCATCTGCTGAAGTCTGACATCAAATCGATCGTGTTTTTTGTCGTTTTTTTCTTGATGTTTGGGCTGTGATGCCGTCGGCCATGTTTTTCTGTCCTCCTCCGACCCCGGCGAAGCTTCCTGGTCTCCCTCTCTCCTCATTACCGTTGATATGAATGAACATTTCCTGCACGAGTTCAAGAGGACAACAACACATGCTGCGGGAGGAACGCTGTGTTTCTGATTCAGCACCGGTGAAGACGAGATCTGCTGCTAAAAGAATGGTTTCTGGCAGAAAGATTTGAGAAATATTAACATGTTTGTTTATTTAACAAAAGTTCTCAGATGTTAAATTGGTGTGAACACAAACAGCTGCATGAACTTTACCACAAAAAATGTTTGAAGCTAATCCAGTCTCCAAGTAAAAAGTAATGTTGGAGAAGTATAAACCAACTACACCACGGTCACATAACGTCAGTGTCTCCACCACTAAGCTTCCAACTGGTCATTCATTTTAGCTCTGGGCTCTTCTACAAGGCCAACAACTGTAGAGTTGGTGATGGTTGAAAGGCGTGAGTAGAAAACCTAGCGAGGCTGTAAAAGGTGGACTGGTGAGTAGATGGGTTTTCATTAGCGTCGACAACCTCTGTGTAGTCTCATTTTAGACACTCGTTAGCAACCGCCTTTTTTAAGACAGTAAGCTTAGGCATCAGGGTGGGATTTACTGACCCATTTATGTCGGAGAATAAAACCTGAAAATGTCTTCGAGCTTGTGTTAAGAGCCACAGACCTTATTTCAGACATTTAACCAGTACACACTGACTGTGGGACGTGAGGGAGCAGGAAGTGCTAACATGCTAACATAACAACTGACTTCTTCCTGGTTTAGCATCAGTCCTGCAGAAACCCGCTGTCATTGTCTCACAGTGTTTAGTTCCTGCTAAAGAAAACATCATTATTATTCACTTCAAGCGAGGTTTAGTAGAAGCCTCATGTGGGGCTTTTTACTTTGGACAATGGATGAATGTGAACAACCTGCCAGTGTTTGAATGTGCGCTGATGTGTGAAACAGTCAATTGATCAATCTGTGATTACAACAGAAATATCTAATGAAACCTGCAGGAACTCCCTGTGTGATCCTCCGAGGTATTTATAGACACACACAGTGTTGGTTAAAGTCAGATGTGTGGAGACAGAACAGAAAATAAGTTGTCAACTTATCTGTTTCAGTTTTGTTTTAATTGGTGCAGCGAGCTATTCATAGAATTTTAATTGCTTGAGATGCGTCTCCTCTCTCTATTTTCATTCTCTCTCTGCTTCACTTCATGATCCTCTCTCCCTTTAGAGAAGCACAAATTAAAGCTGCTTCATTTAAGTAAAGGCCTCCTTCTGTCTGCAGCACGTGTGCTGATATGAGTTTTTGTTTAACATGTAAAATCCTGACTTCCTGTCACAGTCAGGCAGAGTTAATTATGTCAAACACAACACACACACCAGCGTGGTTCAGGAAGCGGGAATGAGCTCTGGTCGCTGTTTTACAAAACACCAGAATGTTCTTCCATGAGATTACTGTCTCCAACTTTTTTTAATTAACTTCCTGTGGTTTCTGTGACTCTGTGATTGTTTCAGCTTTGTTTTGTTGGTTTGTACACAGGAACCTTCTGCTGCAACCATTTCGTCTAATCAGTGAAGACAGCCCGGGCGCTGATAAAAAGCAGCTCTAGATCCAGTTCAGATGACAGATTCAGTCCGATGGTGCTTGCGAACATGAGCGTCAGGAGCGATGAAGTCTAGCATGTTAGAGCTTTTATATTTTCCCACCTGATGTGGCGTCTCTACGGCGTGTTCCTTCACGTTGACCAGTAGAAAGAGCAGGCGTTTGTAGAGACAAAGACCTTCTGAAAACTAAAGTCTGCGAGCACAGTGAGACATTGCAAATTTTAAATCCTCAGGTGATTGTACCTTCCTGTGACTCCTGTAAAACAACCCACACCTCCTAACTCTTGCTGGTTTTATTCTGTTATGTTGCGGTGTGCTGCGTTTGTGTGCGTGTCGTTCCTTTTGGTGTCACTGTGAAAAAGTGAACCTGAGATCGAGATCGTACCTGCTCAGGTGTGCTGTAGTTTCTAATGTAAACCACAGATTCATCAGAGGTTAACGGCAGTTTCTCGTCTGCTTCCTGTCTCATCACACTGTTTTTCCTCCTCCATCTTTTACCTCTGCTCTGTCCATCACTCATCCACTTGTGTATTTCCCATAACTGTGTGTGTGTGTGTGTGTGTGTGTGTGTGTGTTTATGCATGTATATGACACTTGTTTTTCAATATAATAACATATTATACATATACATGTTATACTTTTCTGTTTACTTTGCATCTGTGTGTGTGTGTGTGTTACAGGTATCTCACTGTGTTGACCCTCATGCCTCCCCTCACCCCTCCTCAGCTATGTGGGCGGATAATGGAGACATCAATTGTTCAACAACGACACAGTCTATCACATGAAATACTATTCCTCTGGTGTGTGTGTGTGTGTGTACAGAAATATGATGTAATTGTGTTTGTGTCTCTTCATTCGTTCTCTCTCTCTCTCTGACATTTCCACCAAATGTACTGATGCTCAATTATTCACAAGCTGCTCAGAGAGAGAGAGAAAACGAATGAACGAGAGAGAGTTGTGTTGTTTTAGTTATTGTGTCTGTGTTTTATTGTCGAGGAGGAGGAGGAGGAGGAGGAAAGATAGTGATAATTGGAGAAGGGGGAGGAGGGAGATGAGGGATGAGGAGGCGAGAGAGGAGGAGGAAGAAGAGAAGGAGGTGGCGGGGAGAGGGAGAAGGGGCTCAGGAGGGTGAGAGAGGAGAGAGGAGGAGAAGAGGGAAGGGGAGGAGAAGAAGAAGGAGGGAATAAAAGGAGGACACTTAAAGAAGAAGAGGATGAGGAGGTGTGAGCAAGAGGGAGAAGAGGAGGAGGAGGAGGTCCAAGGATGAGGAAGGGACAGAGGAAGAAAAGAAGAGAAGGGAGTGACAGTGGGAGAGAGGGAGGGAGATGAGAGGAGGAGGAGGAGAGGAAGAGTCAGGAAGGAAGAAGAAGGTTGTGTAAAAGAAAGGATGCTAACACCCCTCTCTCTTTAGGACATTGGGCTGGTCAGTGCTTTACCGCATCATCTACTACCACATGGGCGAACTCTGACCCAGCAGGAGGTTCGACTCGTGCATGAGCTTAATCGGCCGCGAGAACCCATTTCAGGCGTCAGGGCCGATGCAGCACACACACACACACACACACACACACACACAGAAACACCTCAGTGTTCAGGCAGAAACAACTGAACAATAACTTTAAACAAAGCTGAGTGTGTTGTCATGTGTGTTGTCAGTTCACTATAATGATTTCCTTCATCGAAACACAGAAAACAAAAGTAAACCCAACTGAAACTCTCCTGTGAAGAAGTGAGCTGTAAATAGCTGCTTAGGTTTGTGGTTCGGACATTTTGAGAGGAGACTGTTGCTCCTGCAGAATGACAGGTTACTGAACATTGTGAAGTTTCAAGAAACAATCATCATAGCAGACATGAGGAGACACAAACACACCAGTCAAGTGAACTCTTTCTCTTTCTGACTGCTGTATCTTCAGATAAAACATTAGCTTGTTTGGTCATGTTTCTTTTCCGTGTGTTTGTTGTTGTTGAAGTCTTGCTTTGATGAACTGGATGAAGACAAACTCATCGCAACAGTTTCTCTGATGAAGAGATTCAGGTTAATGGATGTTTCAGGGGAGATTTCCACCATGTTCAGGATGATGATTCAAAGGGATGTTTCAGGTGATTCAATGAGATTCAAGTAGTTTTCAGATGATTTAAGGATATTTAGGGTCTCAAGGATATTTCAGACGGGTAATTTGGTGCTTTTTCAAATGTTCCGTGGGGTTTTAAGGATATTTCAAGGGTTTAAGAATCATTTCAGCTGAGATTCGGTTTATCCACATGATTTAAGGATTCAGATAAAGGGTTTCATTCCTAGAGAGTCAATGATTTCAAAGGAGATTCAGAATGTTCCTGATGGTTCAAGGAAGTTTAATGATAAATAAAGACTTTTAAGGAGGAGGGCGATGACGTCGTGTCCTTTTCAACATCTGGAGTCTCAAACCTCAGAGGGTGGTTTCACTCAATCCTGGAGAAATGGAAGCACTGATCTGAGATCAGGCGTTCAGCAGGTCACTGGCGTCAACAGCTTTAATTATTTTACACTAGTCCTGATCGATGGACACACAAACTCAGAGTGAGGGCCCTCATAAGCACACACACTCCTGCAGAAATGTCACACACACACACACACTGCAATCCGAGGCACCTCTGTCAGTTATTCTGTGCCAGTGTTGGGGCATTAAATGAAGCCCTTCTCACTCCTCAGCCATGCAATGAATTCTGGGTTTTACATGCACACCTCATTTGAATACAGCTCATTAAATACACTCCACACACACACACACACACACACACCGCACAGCAGAACAACAGGCGACACTCTGTCAGAGTGGTGAGGCAATCGCTGGCTTAGGCCTGCGATCATACCCAGCACACTGGAAGTTCACACAACACACACACTGACATACACACACACAGACATACACACACTGACATACACACACACAGACATACACACACACTCAGAGTTACAGGCAAATGCCACTATGCCAATCATGCGGTGGCAGGCTGTCTGTGATAGCTCTGGGCGTCACTCCGATTGAGGTTAAAGCTGAGCTCCTGACAGTTTGAGCCATGCACCGTTTGGACACACACACACACACACACACACATGCAGTAAATACACACTTGGATATTTAATCAGTGTGAGTGTTTTAGTATCCAGTCGTGTTGGTATCCATCAGTCCGTCCACATTAAGGCCGAGATGTTCAGAAACTTTTCAGTGCCGACGTGTGAGCAGGGAAAACACCTGTTTACCTGTGGACCAGGTGTAAACCAGGTAAATAAAAATGGCCTCCAGAGAGTGTAAAGCTGAAAACACCAGTGTGTTTGTACTGAGCAATAAGCTGCTCAGAGAGAGTCTGATTTAATGTTTAAAGAGATTCAGGGGAGTCTTCAGGGCATAAGAGATTCAAGAACTTTCAGATGATCCAAGGAAGTTCAAGGATATTTCAACTGATTTAGTGAGAGTTCAGGTTTTTTGAATGTTCAATGAGGGTTTAAAGACATTTAAGGAGTTTTATGGATTTCTGGTGATTTAAAGTGACTCAAGGTAGTCGTTACCAGACTTGTTTTGGTCACACCTGTCCAAACCAATCACTGGGGCTGATTAGAGCAGAGTCTGATTGAAACCAAGGTGTGTAGTTCTGGTAGTTTGCATGTGTCCACGCTCAACACACTGACTGATTTTGTGTATTATGAATTGTGTGTGTATTATATCGATTAAATAACAGTGAGAGCGTTTCAAATGTGAACATGTGGTTTTATTTGGGCAGACCGACTCCTCTGTCCTTCGAGCGTCATACACACTGCGATGAGGTGGTAGATTACTTTAAACACACCTTCACACACACACACACACTGTTTCGCTCACATATAGAACATATATAGAATATGGAATATACTCCAGCTTCTTCTTCTTCTCTCTCAGACTCGGTCAGGTGGAGGTCCTGGAGTTTACCCTCTGGTAATGTCTGATCTGGATTGATTGGATGTGTCTTGTCTGGAGGGTGATTCAAAGGAGATTCAAGGAGGTTTCAGGGAGATTCAAGGTTGTTCCTGAAGGATTGATTCATGTTAAATCGATTTTAGAGATTACAGAATGTTCTTCAGAGTAGTTTTTGATTCCTGGAAATTCAAGGATGTCTCCAGGCTGATTCAAGGAGATGCAATAATATTTTCTCCACTTGATTCAAGGATTTAACAGTATTTCATGGGTTTCAGGCGATTCCATGACGATCAAAGATTTTCAGATGGTTCAAGTTTAATTCAGGGTGTCAAAAGGATGTTTCAGGTCATTCAAAAGATTTAAGGATGTTTCCAGATTATTCACAGAATCAAGTTATTCCAAGACATTTAAGGAGGTTTACAGGAGTCTTGGTATGTTTCAAATGATGGAGGAGATTCAGGATGTTTCTAATACAGAGAGATTCAGTTTAATGGATGTTTAAGGGAGATTTGATTATTTTCTGGATTAATTAAAAGGATATTTCCAGGTGATTCAGCGAGATTCAAGGATTTTTTCCAGATCATTTAAAGGGAGTTTTATGGATGGTTCTGGTGATTCAAAAGATTTAAGGATATTTTGGAAGTTTTAAGAATGAAAGCCAAAGATTCGGAATAATTTAAGGATATTTCAAGAGAGTTTTGAGATATCTCAGTGATCCAGTGTTTTCCAGATAATTCAGGGAAGTTGATTCAGATTCAGGTCGACTCTTTGAGACAGGATTACAGTGAAGTACAGTTGAAGGCTCAGATGAGTTCTGTGCTGCTGACCTGGAAAACCTGACATCTGATTGGTTAGATGGATTTCTTCGTAATATACATGTTTCCAGTCCTTGGACTTCCCCTCATGTGTGTTAGGATTTGTTCTGTTGTTTAGTCTGACTGGTTCGAGATGAAAACCCCAACAGAAGTCAGGAAGAGAAAGTGTGTGTGTGTTTAAAGTTACTCCAGCCATGACAGATTTTTACTGCTGTTAGTTACAGAAACAGCTGCCCTCAACATTACATCCTAATGAAAGAAACACACATTCGCACATGGAGTGTGAGAGTTGGATAAAAACTGGAACTTTAAGTTTGAGTTATAACAGGATTAATGCAACATGGGTTCGGGTCTAGATGGCTGACAGACTGATCCTAAAACCACAAAGTCAGTTAGCATGTTAGCATATTAACTTCCTGTTCCTAAATGTGTTTTCTGGTTAAATGTCTGAAATAAGGTCTGTGGTTTTAACACAAACTCAAGACATTTTCAGGTTTTATTCTCTGACATAAAATGGGTCGATAAATCCCCACTCCTGATGTTTGAGCTTTTTCGTGTCTTAAAAAAGGCGGTTATAGTGTCTAAATGAGACTACAGAGGTTGTCGGGGACGTTAACATGAAAACCATCTACTCACCAGTCACCTTTACAGCCTGGGTTATTATTCTCAGCTCTTTCAAACTCTCCTTCTTTCTAAGAAGAAGGCTTTTGTAGAAGAGCTCAGAGCTAAATAGAAATGACCAGTTGGAAGCTTAGTGGTGGAGACGCAGCGTCATGTGACGTGGTGTAGTTGGTTTATAGCCTAACGTGTTAGCTTTTTTTTTTACTTCTGGAGATTGGTTTGGGCTTCAAACATCCAGAACAGTGGTGTTCATCTGTGATTATCTGATCAACGCTAAACCTGGAAGGATCAAAACATCATAGTGATAATGCAGCTTTTGTTTCGTAGTTTATACACAGACAGTTTATGTGTGTGTGTGTTGTTAGCAGGGCTGTCACAGACACACACACACAAGGAAGAGCCATCATCAAGTGTCCTGATGCTGCTCTCAAGGCAAACCATCAACACACATTGTTCATTATCTCTGGTTTTGACGTTCTGTCCCTCACACACACACACACACACACACACACACATGATCCATTCTCTACTTCCTGTTTAAAGCCCAGCCCCCTCCTGATCTCAGTTCTGCTCCTCTCCGCAGGTGCAGGTGTTTAAATGAATCTGAAGCGATTCTTAAATCCTCATTTCGATTCCTTGTCGTCTTTTCGTTTCTCCAGTGATGACACGCTCTGGCTCCACATCTGTCACAGATATAAATATCCTGTCTGTCTGTCTGTTCTGGAATATGAACATCTGAATCTTTTTCAGTCGAGCCCTTTTCAGTCTCCTAGAATCCGACCCATGACTCATTCAGTTAAATGGCGTTTATCTCACAACTATCACTTGACAAAACCCATAAAAACTTGTTTTATGCGTTTGATAAACTTCAAACTCATGAACCGATCACCCTAAATGGCTTTCTGCATCATGTCCAACCGAAAACTAGTTGTACCGTTTCCAACAGACAGAAAACTGGCTCCTACCTTTCTGTTTGTGAGGACCAACTCTCATCCCCAACAGAAAATGGACACAAAATGGTGGAGTATACAGCGACTAGCTCTTTTCACACACAGAAGCGATGTGAATGAAGAATGCAAAAAGTCACGACATATTCACTAGCAAATATATAAGCTCAGAAAAACTGACCTCCTTCAAAAAATGACATGTCATCACTGTTTACGTTCACGTGAATTTCTGTTCTGTATTCAAAAAGAACTCACAACAAGAACAAAAACAACATGAATTTGATGTCACTCAGTGTGAAAGGCCCTTTAGTCTGGACGCCAAACACCCGTTCACTTCCTGATTGGTTCTCATCAGTCACGGCGTGTCCTCTGATTGGCCACGACTGCCGTCAATCCAGGCAAAGAAATCTCTTAACCTCCTTCTGAAAAAAAAAAAGACATCACTTTTGCCACATAATAATCCTGCAACAACAGTTCGAAGAAATAAATTGATGTGTGAATTAATCGCCACGAAACAAAGACTAAAATAGCTGACAGAGTTAACAGCAGTCTGCTGTGTGAAACTTACGTGGTGTAACGTTGCAGCAGCAACAGATGATGAGGGTGATGCTCTGACTTTACACCTTACAGTTTCAGCTTAGGCTGTTTGATCTAGATCCAACACGTCTGAAAATGTGGATTGTGGCCGCCTCTCTGTCACTTCTGTTCCATTAGTGTTCTTTATGCGTGACTTGTATTTATGTGATGGATCTGCTGCAGGTGAAGAGGTTAAGCAGTTTTCCTTCTTTTTGCCCAGTGTGACTGATTTCCAGCTGCATGTGTTGATCTGTGCTGAGGTTTTTTATTCAGTCCTGTCACACTCACTCCTGTAAACACATGTGGAGTCCATATGTGGAGCTTTAATGTATAAAATATATTCATTTCTGGAGCTTTAACTCTTCCCATTCATTTTGTTTTTTTTTTTCATCCGACAGTTCAGTCATTTCTCTGCGCTGAAACTTGTTTTTATTTTTCAAACAACGATGTGTGGAGAATAAAGGCTAGAAGGTAAAATAAATCCAGTCTGTGGACGGAGAGATGAAGAAAGTCTGAGAAGTTCTAAATAAAACACAATCTGACCCTGAAATGGAAAAACAAGAGAAAACATCAGATATCACAACTGTGTTTGTTTTCATTCTCTTTCTTTCATGTTTGTCCTTCTTCACATCCTCTCTCATTCATTTTCTTCACTGACAGCGTCCATCTTCTTTCTTCCTGCATCAGTTGTGTTCTCTCTCTCTCATGTTTGCAGTGGAATGAACTGTCGACAGTTTCAGTCACGATGAATATGAAACGACGATGCTCCCACTGTGCGCCTGTGTGTGTGTGTGTGTGTGTTGTAAGGTTTTGACTTGATCTTTGCAGATCCACTAAATGCATGCATCCACACACCCACACCGCGTCTCCAGCGTCTGCTCGTGTATGTAAGTGTGTGTGTGGGTGGGTCAGAGGGCGAGCGACTACACCCATCTGTCACCCTCCCACCCTCTCTCTCCTCCGTCGCCTCCATATGAGACAATAAGAGCACGAGCTCAAAGCGTCTGGATTGAAAAGGAAGAAGCAAACAGACGAGAGGAGACGGCAGAAAACTTATTTTATAAAATGCTAAAATTACAGAAAAAAAATTACTTTTTACTCCCCTAAAACTGAGACTTTGTGGAGACGCTGCTGACTCCAGGTGTGTGTTATGGTGTGTTCCAGTTGAACACTCTGCTAATGTTCCTGTTTATAGCAGTTTGTTTCACATGAAGTCAGTTTCGTGTTTTAGTAACAGAACGACAAACAAAATCAAAATGTTTTTTACACAATAAAATTAGCCGGAAAACAAAGATATCTTCTGCGTCTTCTCTCCTCCGAGGTGTTCTGCAGGTGGAGCAGATTTCTTCTGATTCTCCGAAAGAACAACAACAACAAAGTCTTTCCTGTGAGCGTCCATGTTTTTCCGATTTCTCAGCTGGAACGCGATTGACTCTGAGGTGACGTCACAGAGAAACAGAAACAACGATGCAAACTCCCACATTCACTTCCTGATAGGCTCTCATCAGTCATGACGTGTCCTTCTCTGATTGGTCACGTTCCTTTCATGTACATGACCTCCAATCTCTGTTTTCCACCACAACCACCACCAATCCAATTTCTTGTGTGTTTTTGTTTTAAAATGGAACCTGTGAGGACGTAGCCTGAGAGAGCGGGTGGGATTGAGCTTTTGTACTTTAAGTATTGATTATTTATATTCTTGTATAGGTTTATATGCTCATCCTGTCCCTGAATTGAAGAACTGGTGGCGACTCTAAACATTAAAGGAGCCTTTAGCGAGACACTGAACCCTAAACTGCTGCGTATGTGTTTGTAATTTAATGTTTGGCCTAAAATCTCAGAGTAGAAGAGTCTTTTCCCCAGCTCCTGTTTTTGGAGGAATAGTTTTCGCAGACTTTCAGACAAATCCTCTTGGGAAACTTTCTTCAAGATGCTGCCAGAGTGTTCAGCTCATCTGTCAGTCACAGACTCACACTTCCTCCTGTCAGATTCCTGAAGCACTCACAGTGAGTTTCAGCTCCTCAGAGCGCTGTTTGAAACAAAAACAATCTCAGAAATAATCTCCGTCCGTACTAACACACCATTCATGTCCAGCTGTGGAAACAGGAAGTAGATTGTCTCCTCTGTAGCTGCTCAGTCGCAGAAAATACAACAAACGAGGAACAGCGATGGTGAAAGTGATGGTGCACTTCATTTATATCAGAAATTGGAGGTTGGAGCTGGGAGGCCAGACGTCACGTCCGAGTTGAGAAGTCAGAAAAACATAGACGCTCACAGGAAGGACTTTGTTGTTGTTGCTCTGTCGGGGAATCAAAACAAATATGCTCCACCTGAAGAACCTCAGCTATAAACTTCAGATTTTAACGTTCTTAAAAAGCCACTAAAATTTAACTGTCGGAAAAAAATGTAACGTTAAACCATGAATGTGAACAAATTCGGACGTATCTCAGACTAGCTGTTGGTAGCAGCCATCTTGAATCCTAATGTCGGGGTTGCTCTGACTTTCTGAGTTAGAAATCTGACTTCAGGTTCCGGTTCAAACTTACGACGTGGAACTTGGAAATTCAGACTTCCGAGTTCAACTGGGACGTGCATTTCTTTGCTTGGCCCGTCCACGAGGTGGAAGTGTTCATCGGTCGTTGTGGTGGAAAACATCGATCGAGATATTGTCGCACAACGCTGGAGTTGTCAAATTAAAACAGGGCCCGCAGTGTTTCCGAAACTCTCTGTTTCAGAACAGGGACGCAAGCGTAACCGTAGCAACAGTGATGCTTTTAGAAACTAAAACATATCAACGGGCGTGGCCTCAGTCTCGTTTTCTAGTTTTTAGGAGAATTAGGGTCGGTTGTTTTCAAAATAAAATACTGCAGTGCGTGTTCATTCCAGAGGCAGAGGTGGAGCAACTCCTCTCTCGCTCTCTCTCTCTCTCTCTCTCTGTCCCTCTCCCAGGAAAACAGCAGCTGGGAATTCTGGGGGCATCCCCTCACCGGGATGGAGGGTGAGGAGTGGTTGCCATGGTGACTGAACTGGGTTGTCGTTCTTTCCCTCTCTCCCTCTCCCTCTCCCTCTCTCTGTTTCTCTTCAGCGGGGTGTTTTACAGTCAGAATTGATCAGCATACTGCCTACCTGTTCATATTTCACAGCTCCACTGTAATGGAAACACACACACACACACACACACACACACACACACACACACACACACACACAGGGTGTAATGGGTTTGAGTTAGGCAGCATATTGGAAATGCCGAGTCAATGTCTCAGAAGCTAAATCAGCCAGTGTGTGTGTGTGTGTGTGTGTGTGTGGACGGCAGGTATTTTTAGAAGTCAGTATCAGGCTGTTAGCACGCCTTGTTCAGCTCCACACACACACACACACATGCACACACACACACACTGTCAGGTTGTGATGAAGACATTTTATCCATGGAGTCGAAACAAAACACCTCAGGAATCCCTGATCCATTGCCGTGGAAACAAGAGAGGAGTAGAAGCACACACATAAAGATGGAGCTAGCATAGCATGTGTGCACAGCTAACCTGTGTATGTGTGTGTGTGTGTGTGTCAGCAGCTGTATCAGCAGAGGATGAATCTGTTCTCATGTCAGATCTTCACACTCTTTCAGACTTCAGAGCTACGCTAATTAGCACAGTACCTCTCTGCCTCCCTGTATCTGTTACACACATGCAGTACTTCATGTAGTACTACTGCAGTACTGACAGTATTACCACCCAGCTGGATGGGCTGGTGTTAATGTCCTTACCACATCTGTTACAACTGAAAAGTAGTTTTATTACCTCTAATACAGCTATGATGCTACCTCCATTTCCTGTACTCCTGTTACTACTGAGCCTACTACCAGGCTACTAGTACTACTTGTTTTAAAACTTTATTGACTTTATTTTTATTATCTATTTAATTGTCTTTATTGTAGTTACACAACAAAACTTGTTTGGTAACCCACAGAGAGCAGAGGCCTGTACTACGAAGCGAGGTTACTGGCTTATCAGGGTAACTTCAGGAGGAACTTAGTGACATCAGGTGTAACTTCCTGATTAACCTGTACTATGAAAGGTGGATAGGTTTTACCTGAGGTCTGCTGCCATGGTAATTTACGCTGCGTCTCTAAACTGCTCCGAGCAGTTTATGTTCGTGGTTAACTCGGTGTTACCGGTGTTACTTCTACCTAAGCTCCGCCCCACAGGTGGAACAAACAGTCGATATTGGCACAACGACTGAGAGAGGCTGACTCTGCAGGACGGGGGTTGTCCGTCAGTCCCCCCCATCAAGAAAAAAAAAGAAAAAGAAAAAACAGTATGTAGTGGATGGTAGAGGTATGTGGACCAATAAATGGTGTTTTTATTCTCCGCATTTTCCATTTTCTCTTTCAGTTATTTTAATTATTTTTTTTCTCACAGTCAAGCAGCAGAATTTAGCGTCATTAGTGTTGCATATTATCGATTTCAATAATCCTTTAAATGGGGGTGGGGGGCATTATTGTCCTGAAAGACAATATAATGTCACAGGCTGTTGTAGTTGTAGACTACAGACCAAAACGTGCAGCATTAATGATGGAAATATGAATGTGAACCACTTTCTAGAATGTTTCTATTTGATCCAGGTTCAGTTTCCACTGAGGCTGAAATACTGTTAACATGAAGTTCATACTGAACATAACAACATTACATTCATACATATACAGCCTGAGTGTTCCAGGCAGAACATCATTAACAGTAACAGGTCATTCTCAGACATGTGACCCACGTGTTGACTGTAATCCAAGTATCTGATAATGATCACATATGTTCCATGTCCTTACATCTCATATTACAGATGAAGAACCCAGAGAACATGTGACCAGTCTCCCTGTCTTTGTTGGTTTTACATTGTGTCGTTAGAGTCTCTTTAAATTCCTCTAAACCCACAGAATTAACGTGCGCTCTTCATCTGAGAAATACGGTGCACGCCCCTTTAATGAACACGCACTAACTCTGATTAAGTTAACACCGACTCAACTGACCCACATCTGAACCACCGTCGTACCATTTAACACAGATCGAGGCAGTCAGGGTTTGTCAACCCCGACTTTACCTGAGAACCTGAGTTAAACCAGAGGAGGTTAAACTTTCTTCGTAGTACAGGCCTCAGAGCAGCTGCAATTAAAATTAAAATAAAAATAGAAAAGTACACAAGTACAAGTACAAAATAGTGCAGTGTAAACTGCTACTAATAGTGCTGCATATATTAGTCTTACCACTGCTGCTTTATTCTTTGTTTGGTTCCCCATTAGCTTCCATTGCTGCTGTACTAATTCAACCTCTGCTGCTGAGAAATAATGTTCTATAAGATAAGAAGTGAAATTATATTCACCAGGTTGGTGACTCTGTCTTGGGTCTGTCTATTTATTATTCTAATATGTTCGGCATGGCCTGAAAGTAAACACTAAACCAACAGGGAGTTGTTTTTTTCCCATCTTCTCATGCCGGCTTCTCTCAGCAGAGAGTGTTTAGCTCTGTTTGCTCTGGAAGAACACAGTGGAAAAAAACAGTAGAAGCTGCTCAGTGTCAGTTTTTATTTCTTTGTTTCTAAATGATCATCTTTACCGACGTTCAAAATAATTCACATTCCCACTTTAACAAAAAGGACTTTTCAACTTTTAATGATCTTTAATTGAATAACATTAATTCGAGAAACAAAACAAAAAGCACCTTAAAAACTCACCATCATCCACACACACAAATACACACAAACCGACTCCAACAACAACGACTCAATCTGTTGTTGTAAAATGGAAATTGCCAGCTGCCCACACAAACACATCTGTAATTTAAATGCACTCTGAGCCGCTGCCTCTCTGGCTGCACTCACAGGATTTCTTTTTCACGGCAAAATACAAAATGTTTCACTCAGACCTGCTTCTTTCACAATAAATAAGATGTGCAGACATTATTTTGTTGTTAAACTGCTTCAGAAACTCTATATACTTCACATATCAGTCAGGCTTGCTCCAGGTGATATATGAGTGTTGGTCATTTGAAGCTATACATCCTTGTTGTTGCTGTTTTCTTCTATTGTTTAAGATTATTTTTTGGAAATTACAGCCACTTTCTTATCGCTAAAGACTTCTGCTGGGTATCTAGGTGCTAGGTATTGCTAGGTGTTTACATGATCAAAGTGGTATGTAGGCTGTTGTTGAAAGGTTACCAACATATTGCTAGTTGGTTTTCTAAGATAGTTGTGGAGTCTTTGGCACTAAAACCGGGTTGGCAGGACATTTCAAGATGGTGGTTGTTAGATTCAAGGTGCTTGCACCATTTGGGGTCTTGATGATGGTGGACAATGTGTTTCCATGTGATTAGCATGGAAATTAGACGTTGCTAGCTGTGCGGGTTTAGTTTTTGATCATCGCTATGTTGTTGTGGTGCTCTCTAGGGTGGTATATGATGCTATAATTACAAAACCTTTGACACATTCTGGACGCTACAGTGACTTGCTGTTGGAAAGTAATGAGATAGGCTAGTTGGTTAGCATGCTAACTTCAGCAGAAGAAAAGAGATGAAACAAAACACTGACGTTGATGAGGAAAAGAATGAAGTTTGATGCTGAACTTGCACCTAGACTTATTCTTCTATGCTGAGTACAGCTGCTAATGCTAACATAAGCTATGTAGCAATAGCAAAACTAATATATAACTCTAACAAAAATCTCTGAAATTCAAGGAGCATGTTTCAGTTTATTATATGGGAATGAGACATTCTAATAGGATAAATGTGTAAATATTAAAGTGAAATATATCAGCAGTAGCATCAGGGTATTATATTAAAATGCTATGATACAGATCTAACAGACCTGAACTCTGTTGGCTGACTGAAAAATCCACCTCTGAATCTTCAAGGTTACTGTTCCCGGCTCCACACTGTGAGGAGAAGGTGAATCAAACTGCAGTTGTGCGTCATGATTCATCTCATCTCACCTGCAGCTTCTCCACTCAAAGAGAAGCTTCTGAACCAAATCTCAGACTTTACAGCTTGTTCAGATCTCTGTTCGTGCAGAGGCAGAGAAACCCCGAAAACCTTTTTATGATTTCAATAGTGAAACCTCACTGAGAAAGAGACATCCACAAGCCAAAGGTCATTTCTAATCCCTTCTTTACACCTTCCATCGTCATCCTCTGCTTCCTCTCTCCACCATCTCTTTCTCTTCTCTCCTCCTCTTCATCACATATGAGAAAGAGAGACTGGGAGTAATCTCTTTAGCAACAGATATATTCAGGACAGGTGGGCAGTGCAGGTGTGAAATTTGTGGTGTTAAAGCAGCGCAGTCAAAATAAAAACTTAACTGTTCTCTCTCTTCTCTGGGACTCATAACTCCAATTAAATGGGCTCGTTTGTTTTACACCATCAGTGCATGTTTTGACATTACTAAGGCTCAGAGTGTCTTATATGGCTTTAAGTCAGAAAAAGCTATATATATATGTGTGTGTGTGTGTGTGTATATAGATATTTTATTTACATTACATGAAGCACTGAAGCTTCTTTTTTTAGCATTTAGAGAATTAGACCAGCTCTTAAAAATGGCTGCCACATCCGGGTTATTCACAAGAAGAAAAGCACCACTGGCCCACAGCCGTTCATTTGAAGCTGCAGTTCCGTCTTAAACCGGAGGGGCAGTATTGCGTCACAGCCGCGTCAATAATCCAGAGAAGAAGAATAATAAAATGTCGCTGTGTTGCCGCGTTCGGTAACGTCAAGTCTGTGAAGTCCCGCAGACGGAAGCCGCCTCACACTGGAGTTGTGTTGTTTCCTGTCGCTCCTAAAAGATGTGAGTCCACTTGTTTGCACACACACACACACACACACACACACGCACACGCTCAGTGGTTTGAGAAGCTAAAAACTCCCGCCCCTCCCCCACCTATTTTATTTTCATGATACACTGTTAAGACAGGTCTTTCATTAGCTTAGCCTGCTAGCATACCTGTCGTCAGTGTTTGGTTGCTAACGCTAGCTACGTTAACGTGTCTTGTGTAACTTTGCTGGCTCGAGTAGGGCTTACATTCCCCACGATTATTAAAAATAACCATAAAATTATTATTGTGCAAGGTTTAAACTGTCATATTGAAGGTCTCTTCCATAGAAAGAAAACAGGATATAGCAGCTAGCCGCAGAGCTAGCTTGATACAGCAGGAGCCTCCAGCTTCATGTGTACACATCAGTCCTTTTACTCCCAGATTTCTCTTCAGTAAACACTTCTCTGATTACCTTGATTATATCAGTGGCTCTGTGTTCAACTGCCAAACATTAAGACTAAAGTTGGAGTTAACTGTATGTATGTAAGTGCAATATGGACTACTTCATTTTGGTCTTTGTGGTGGGTGTTGTATAACTTGTATAACCTACACAGAAAAAGGCTGATTTTATTATTATCTTGATGACGTCTCATGTGTTTATATAGACTATACTGCACATCTTCCATTATTTCTTCTATATTAATGTCCTCATGAGTCACATCTGTGACTGATATGACATTTAATGATTCTCATGCTTCTATCACTTTCAGATATTTCTCAGTAAAGAGCAGCAGATCCAACTCAGCCTTGTTTAAAGGTTTCTCTACAAACTGTCCAAGGTAAGAAGGTTTATTCATCTTTTAAATTAAACACATGAATGTAAGACAGTGTTAGTATGTAGTGTGCAGATGTCGTGCATGTGTGTGTGCTCTTACTCTGCATAAAAAAGTGCCTCAGTAAAATAAGTCTGGACACGCCACTGACAGGGTTGTAGATGCTGGTATCACAGTTTTCGGTCTCTGTCTCGGTTTCAGAATCATCACACTTCTAGCAACTGTTATTACTGTTGAAGCAATGTGCATTTTAGCGAAGACAGATACTCAGAGTTTATGGGGTAATTTCTTCCTTTTCTTTTGTCCTTCCCAAAACCTAAACACAAGAGCAAAACAGTGTGTTTATCAGCCTGTTATCCAGCTGTAGTGCATATTAAAAACTCTGCCTCTGTTCACTCAACCTGGACTGACAGCTCAGACTTTTAATCACAAATCCAAAATTCCTAGATAAAACCAATAAAAACCAATAACTGAAGGGTTAATTAGCGGTGGCGGCCCTGCCCCGGTCCACTCTTCACAGCTTGACTCCTGGCTGATGGCGAGTCTCTCTCTCTCCGGCCCTCGGGTCAGAACAAACTACTGTGTGATCAGGTACAAAACACTAACAGGTGAGCTGAAAGGAGCACTCTGTTGTCATGGAAACAAGGTGCGTGATCTACTTTTTTTTGCCCCCTCTCTCTACCTCTGCTCAGACAGAGCGCTCCAGGTTGCACTTTTCCTGAGAGAGTGGAGAGGTTTGTTTTTGTGTCTGAGGTCAGGCTGCCCTCAAACATCCAGAGCTCCCAAACAGAGACACTTTGACTTCTCCACCTTCTTTTTTTATTATTGTCTCTCCAGGCAGTCGATTCTTTCAGAGGAGTGAGAGTCTGAGTGTTTGTCCTTCAGCTGCCCCTTCGATTCACCAACAACAAAACTAAAACTGGCCCAAATCTCTGTCCTCCTGGCTGTTTCCTCCCTGTCAGGTCACAGCAGTAATTGGTTCACCTTTGCTCAGGTCAGTCCCCCTCCGTGACCTTTAACCTCCCAATTAGTTGCTTATAATCTTCCACTGAAGTTTTGTCTCTTGGCTGCGAGCGGGCGTCTAAATGTCAGCTGTAAATGCTAAATGCTTGCTGCTGATAATGTGGTAAATGTTAGCCACTGATGTGAGCGGGAGATGATCTAATGCAGTTGTGTGGATGAAGCGAGGCGTTGGGGTAAAAGTCGTGTTTGAGTAAAATCAAAATGTCACAGGAGCATTTTTACAATCTGCAGCGTTTTGGTTTTTTGGAAAGTTTCAACATTTCCGCCTGTCGAACAGCATCTGCATGATGCTGTGTCTGTCCTGCAACACAGCGACAGGAGCTGCTCCAAAGCTGGATTCACAGTTTTTATATCAGAGGCACAAGGCACATGTTTTAACCTTATAACGTTTCCTCCGGGTAATATAAATCATCTCATTTTGTGTCAAGTCAGGCAGGTTTTATGTCTCTTTGTGGTAGTTTAACATCTATTCTAACTTGATTTCTGTCTTTATAGTCATTTTTCATCTCCTTTTGGTCACTTTCTGTCAAGTCATGCTTGTGTTATGTCTCTTGAAGTTTGTTTGTGGTCATTTTGCATCTCTCTGTGGTTGTTTTTGATCTATACATAGTCATATTATCATTAGAAGAAATATTAACCAACTAAAGTTTATTCCACTGACTGTTCCTACATTTTACATTTTTGGAAAATGTCAAAAAAAATAAAAAAGTAATTTTGCAGAGATTTATCAGATTCTGCTAAATAATGTTAAACTGCACGATGTATTGACCTTTACAGCTGATAAATAACCATATCGAATGATTGACGTTGATTTTTTTCACTTAAAAAAAGAATAATTGTACAGGTTTCTCAGCCTGAATTCCTCTGGCTCGAGGCCTCCTTCTCAGAATCAGAATCAGACTTAATTGCCAAGTAAGTTTGCACATACAAGGAATTTGTCTTGGTATATCGGTGCTAAAGAACAGTGATAGTAAACAGAGACAGATATAGAGAAGTAGAAGTAAAGCTAAGATAATCATCATATGAGCCTCTCATTAATGTGAGAGGTCTCTAACACAATCCAAGAGCAAACCTGCTCCATAAGACAGAAACCCCTAATTTAGTTTAGGCTTCGTTAATGTGAACGTAAAAGCAGACGCTCCCTGAGATTTCACTGCACACAGACGCTCCCTAACTCAGTTTACCTCCGCCTGAGGGGTGAACGCCTCGTAGACGGCCCCTAACTCTGTTAGCGCAGCTGTAAACTAATAACACAGGATGAGGACGTGGACTGTGTGCAAACAGGGAAAT
This sequence comes from Lates japonicus, assembly GCA_033238685.1. Classification (NCBI taxonomy): domain Eukaryota; kingdom Metazoa; phylum Chordata; class Actinopteri; family Centropomidae; genus Lates; species Lates japonicus. The sequence continues at coordinate 2,087,291 of BRZM01000045.1, read as the reverse complement.
ATCATGTATGTCTCAAAGCTGTGTAGATATCAGCTTCATCCTCTGAATAAGGAGAACAAATGAAAAGTAGAACATAAAAAAGCAAGTGAGGTAGACGTGGACTGGGGGTGTGGCCAGCGTAGGATCATGGGAGTTGTTGTCGTCAGTTTCTCCTGGTTAAAATTCGTTCAGTGTTGATGTTTCAGGAGCTGAATTCTCCTCAGAGGTCTTCTCCTCTCCAACACAAATGGAGCAGCTGATTAAAACCAGTAAAACTCTGAATAGAATAGGTTCATGTTAAAAATCAGTGTTTTTCTGATGGAGTTTGGTGGAGCTGAGCTGCTGCTAATGTTAGCTCAGCTTGTTTCTCTGATAACTTCACATCCAGACGTCTGACGACTAAAATCCTTCTTCTGCTCAAGATGCGAAGGCGCCATTGACCAGCGATCAAATGAAAATTGATGGAAATATTTGGGATAATATAAGAACGCAACTCAACTACATGTACAACCAAAGTCCAGTCATTTTTCAGACATTTTAATGTGGAAATGTTGTGTATTATACCACCACTGAGGAGGAGTAAAAGAGGTCAAGAGGAGGATGAAGAAAAGCAGGTTTCTTAATTTTCATTTTACTAAAGAGGAGGAGAAGCAGCAGGAGCGAGGAGGAAGAGGAGGAGGAAGAGGAGGAGGCAGCATCTGTAACCCAGGACTGAAAGACACGGAGGAGAAGAGGAGTGTGAAGAGTTGCATGTTTTTCACAGTTTAAGAGAGAGACGAGGTGTTAGAGAGGGAGGCAACATCTGTGGAGCATTTTAATCACACAGCAGCTTCATCAGCACTCGAGGAGGAGGAGGAGGAATATTAGAGGATATTCTCTGCAGTGCTGTAAAGTTGTCAGTCAAAGTCATTAGCAGTGTAACACATGAGGAAGAGGAAAAGCAACATCTGTGCAACACCTTCACCATCCCTCAGCAGGCATGTCAGGACTTTAACACGAGGAGGAAGAGGAGGAGGTGTAATCGAGAGAAGACATCATGTGAGAAGGAGGAAGAAGAGACATGAGAGCCATCAGGTGTCTCTCTCACCTGTGGCGGTCATGTTGGAGGCCGTTGGCTCTGTGAACAGCTGTGTCTCCACAAAATTTAAAAAGCTGCTGTTTGTTCTTTATTCACGTCCAATTAAAAACCTGATCTATGTCTATATTTTTCTCTAATTAAAATTAATCTAATTAAAGAATAACTGTATTTATTTAAAATCAGAGTTTGGTGGTGAAGGCAACAACTCCCATGATCCCACACTGCTTCACAGCATCAGTAAACTACATCTTCCATTGTTGATTTGATTGACTCTAGAGGCAGAAAATGACTCAGTGTGCGTTTAAGTTTTGAGGGATTTGTTCTTTTCTTGAGAGTTTACATTTTCCACCACGTTACACTTCTACTCTACGACTTCAGAGGGAAATATTGTTTGTCTTCTTCCTCCTCCTCCTCTTCTTCTTCGTCCTCCTCTTCTTTGTCCTCTTTGTCGTCGTCCTCTTCTTCCTTTTGATCCCACTTCTCATCTTCCTCTTCTTCCTCCTACTTCTCCTCCTTCTGTTCTTCCTCTTCCTCCTCCTCTTCTTCTTCCTCTTCATCCTCCTCCTCTTCTTCCTGTTTCTCCTCCTCTTTCTCCTCCTTCCTGTCTGTAATAAATTTAATGAAATCCTGCGTCCAGTAAACACTCCTCCTTCCTCCTCCTCTCCTTCCTTTTCCTCTAATCATCTCATAGTACTCTTCCTCCTCCCCTTCCTCTTCCTCCTCCTCCTGGTGTTAAAGTGCTGATGAGGCTGGTGTGCGATTAAGGAGGTGCTCCACAGATGTTCCCCCTGTGATTGATTGCTTCATTTATTGTCTGAGGGCTGAATGTAATAAACTCATTAGCACACTCCCTGGGTAGGCGGCCTGTGTGTGTGTGTGTGTGTGTGTGTGTGTGTGTGTGTGTTTGCTGTCACGACCTACAGTGTCCATTTCTCTCTCTGTCTGTCCGACAGTTGATTAATGGTGGTTTTCTTCTCCCCGGGGTGAGTCTCCGAGGCCTCCTGCTCCTCAGCTCGTCGTCCAATCACAGTGAAGTTTTTACCTGTCTGACATCCAGGTAAACAACAACAACAGCTATAAAAACAACGGCAGGAATTAATTAAAAGAACTAATTGTTGAACCAAACAGCAGTTTAACATCATTTTATTTCAGTGTTGAAGTAAATCCACAGAAATGTGAGTTTCTGCCTCTCGACTGATATTCTCAGTGATAGTTGCATGAATGAGTGAGTTAAGAAATCACTTAATAACTGGAAGGAAATACAAACAGCAGTTATTTCATTTTAAATCATTCAAACATTTTAACACATTTTATTTGTTTTATAAGTCCGTCCCCCTCATCTAAAAGTTTCTGATCCCACCCCTGGTCTAAAGCCAGATCTGTGTTTGACCTCTGACCCCTGCTGCTGATCTGTTTCCGTGTGACAGTTTGAGATGTAAAGAACCACGTTACAGTTTCTCGGGCTGTGGTGATTGAAAGCTCTAATTTTCAGAATCAGGCGCAGCGAGCCTGCGAATCAATTTCCTCGGCACTTTTTCTCATTACGGCTCCGTTCACCGCAGAACTCACGTCGGTCCACATCGATCTTGTTCCATTTCCATCTTCCACTTCAGGCTGAAGGTAATATCACATATTTATCCAAACTCTGCCTGTGAGACCGGCTCCAAGTCCAGTTCAGACAAACCACAGTTTAACATGTTTCCTCTGGTTTGAGCTAATTTAACCTGCAGTATTTTGTCTTTACATGTTGCATATTCCTGCTTTAATTTGTGTTAAATCAAACCAGAGACAAAGTGGTTTTCCAGCAGACAAAACCTGGACAAAAAAACACTTAAAACAACCTCAAAGAGACGCCGGACAGTCTTTTTTTAGAGGAGATAATGTTCCAAAATAATTAAGAAAATAAAAATATAACATAAATATTTTCATGTGTTTGACAGGGACAAAAATCTTTGGAATCGGTGCAGAACAGAAGCATCACTACATACCAGACTCCATTGACACAATGACACAAACACACTAACAGATGGAGGTGGCAGCTCCTGTGTTCTGCTCGGTAAAATTCACGTTTTCGTCAATGGAGGTTTTGTTTGGATGTTTTTCTGTATTAAATCAAACCTCAATCTCTTCCAAACCTTCACCAAGTTCTGTGAGATGATGATTTATCAATAATTTTGATTGATAAATTGTTGCTTTTATTGGTTTTATGTCACGATAAAGTGAATATCTTTGTGTTTTGGGTATCTGAAGACGTCACTCTTGGTTGTCTGTTTTGGGAAAGCCTGGATCGGTTTTCTGTTTTCCCTCCCGCCAACTGGCCGTCTCTGCTTGTGTTTTTTTGGACGGGGACTTTGTGTGTGTTTCCTGGCCAGATTCTTTTTTTCCTCTGTGCGGTGCTATCATTAGACCGTCACATGACGGACATGTGTGGTTCATGTGGGGATGCTGGAAACGGTTTCCCCCTCAGTGTTCAGGCGATCTGTTTATCGCTCTGCTTTAAGGGACGCTGTGCTGCTGTCTCCATGTTGGTGCAGCTGTAATATATTTAGTAATGACCCAGTTCTAAAGGGTGCTGGCACCGGTTTCCTGCAGGATGATTCCTGAAAATGAGACGAGATCAAAACCAGAACACTACCTCAGTGGCAAAGGACTCTGATGTTGTTGTTGTGTCTTTTTCATTTCATTTACGCAATTCTATTTTATACTGTAAATTCTATTTTATACTGCAAATTCTATTTTATACTTTAGTAGTTATTTATTCTGTTTGGCTTGCACTGGGACCAGAGTAACTTATTTCGTTTCACCCCATGTTCACATGTGTTGGAATGACAATAAAGCTCCTTGAATCCTTGAACAAGAATAATCCAGTTTCTGTTCTGACCACCTGCTTGTGTTTAGACGTTCCCTCCTCTAACTGACTTCTACATGAATCACATTAGACAAATCTACATGTTAGTAGCATCAAGTGGTGACATTTTAAAATTTAAAGACATAATCAGACTCAGAGAATCGTGTAAAGTGATGCTGGAGAGCTGCCTGGTCTCTTCAGATCTAACAGCTTCTCAAGGACCGAGCACTCAGTCTCTGCTCTTTACAGAAATAAAAGGAAACATGTTAATGATTTCTGAGCTGATTAGAAATGTGATTTGGACCCAGTTTGTTGTGGTTTGGGTCAGGCTAAAGTTTTAAAGAAGCTTCTGAGAGTGGAGAGTGACGATGGAAAAACACAACAACAAGACTTGTAACTCGAGGTCTTCACAGGTCCAGCTGAGCCCTACGACCTGAGATTGGACCTGGGATCTGTGTGGGTTCAGATCCATGTTTTGTGGTCCATGTCAGGTCCTCTTTAATTACAGCGGATCATGTATTGCGAACCCGCTCAAGAGGTGAAAGGTGAAATTAGCAATGCTAACGCTAGCAGCTGAACGAGCAGTCGTTATCACGGTTCAGTTGAAGTTAAGTGTCGCCCGTCACTGTGACAGGAAGTGGACTTTTAATCTGAAATGAGGAGTCAGCAGGAAGGAGGAACAGAAAACCTGGAGGTTCTTTTACCAACTTTATCAGCAGGGAGAAGGCCGCTAACTTCATCAGATTAAACACAAAGTTAATGTTAAGTTGTTGGTAGAAATCAGCTGTGGAGTCCGGTCTGTTTCTCCACAAGGTTCCTGCTTCACAGATAATAGACTGGCTCAGTTCCAGGTTGAACATTTCCAGGTGTTTCGAGGTTCGGACATGAATCACAGACCTCTACCTGTGAGTCTTTAAAACGAACCAAAACGGGAACTCTCCTCCTCAGTGTGTGTTTCCAGGTGTTGGCGAGTTCTTCCGCACGATGAAGCCTTTAGTGTCTCCAGAGGAGCCGTGTTAAGTCTGATAAATGTCCTCAAGGAAGAAAAGGGAAGAATATTATTTTTTGCTGCTGTTAAAGTCTGCTCCTGACCCAGTTGTGTTTGTGTTTAAAGTCCACACACCTGAACCAGCTTCTTTCTCAGGTTGTTTTGTTTGAAGAGATTTTAAATCACAAGCGTCATGAGTTAAAACTGTCTAATGTTTGACTGTGAAAGATGAGTTTGACAAGAAAAACTTAACTCACGAAAAATGAGAATCATGATTCTCTCTCATGTTTTTTTTCAATGTTTTTTGCACACATTTACCTGAGGAAGTGGAACAGAAAATATAACGTACCTGATACAGAACAGGCCATATCTTTGGCTCAGTGGCAGGCGATCACATCTGTAATTTCCTTGTGCCTCTGGGAGCTTGACGGGTATTTTGACTGTGGTGTTGCTGGCGTTTAGAAATGAGATCGCAGAGCATGCTGGATCGAGATCGCGATTTTAATTCGATTAATCGTGCAGCCCTGCAGCAAACTGTCGTTGAAAGCTGTGCAGTCAGTCGGCTCATGTTCTTGTATGTTCTTGTGTTTCAGGTCGAGACGTGTCCATCGAACAGGCTGAGGATGGCACCGTGTATTTCCTGAAGCGCCTAAAGGTTCAACACGTTGATCAAAGGTTCGTAGTAGTAACAGGAAGAGGCGTAATCAGTGGTTTCAGATTGAAAGCAGAAGAAAAGCTGTTTCCTGGGAACTTTTAGCTCGTTAATGAGACAGTAATCAAACCTGTGCTGCGTCTGAAACGCACTCTGAAGAGTTTGTGAGTAGATGTGAAGCTCTGAAGGCAGAAATGTTGCAGAGCCACTGTCAGAAACTCTCAGCCAACCCACTAATCCACTTCAGTGAGAGCGTCCTCCAGATGAAATGTAGGCTGTTAGCTCAAAGTAAGAACTTGTGACCCATTTACACATCAGCAAACTCAGTTTTAGCCTCCTCTGCTGCGAGAAACTGCCGGACACATTCACGGGCGCCCGGCCCTTTTTTCTCTTGACAGTCACGGCTCACAACCTCAATTCCAGTCCCTGCTGGTTCTCACATAATACTGTTTTGGAGTTGGTCTGTTCCTCCGCAGGGAACGCAGGCCGATATCCGCCCCATTTACACCAGGAGCTGAAATCCCAAAGAAGACACAGAGGATGTTATTTTAGGTTCAGCCTTCACAGAGGCCGAGCCCGTCGGCCTGTTTTGAATTTCAGAAATTAAATGTCGCAGTTTTCAGAAGGTCCCAGAGTGAATTATCCCAGAGAAACATCCTGAGCACGTCACTGCTGCTGGACACAAGGAAACAGATCATTTCCACCTGTTAGATCCTGACTTGTTGGTGTTTTCTTACAGCTTCATGAAACGTCAGGAGTTAAAGAGCCTAATTAAAATAATAATGAGTCATCTGCTGGTGTAATGTAGCATTTCTTGGCTACAAATCAGATTTTTTATCAAAAGCAAATCAGAGATTTAAAGATTTTTAACCCTCTGAAGCCCACAGGAGCATATAAACTCCCCAATATCATGTTGTCTTTAGAGCATCTTTACTCCATGATGGTTTTATCCACTGACATGTTGTTTGTTTCCTCTTAAACTAGAAAACCATCCATCAAGCCCAAGTTTGTCTGTGTTGGTCATTTACATCTGTTGAGAAATATGTAAAATCAGAACAGATGTGGATCATGTTTAGGGATATACAGGAAAAACCCATGGACACAGCCTGAAAGAAAGGACATAACTCACAGACAGAAGAATCTAGAAGCTTCAAATCACTTCCAGCACAATCCTAAGAGCTGTGTGCAACCTTCTGTGTTGAGATTGTGTTTCAGGATCGTGGTTTACAAGAAAATTATTAAAAATTCAACTTCTGTTTTTTGCCTTTTTGTGTTTTATAGGCTAAAATCCTGTGTTGTAATGTATAGGAATCTCTGCTGAGTGACAGATATGATTAGCTGAGGTTGTGCTGATTCTGGGAATACTGTGTAATACTTGATGATACTGTTATAAAATGACAACTTTATAAGGCAAAACACAAAGATGTAGAATGTTGTTTTGGCTCGGTGAATCTGTTGCTGCTGTGACGAAGCTTCACAATCTGACGTCAAACAAATACAAGTGTATAAATGTTTGGACTCAATAAGCCTTCAGACTGGTTCATATTTCCTCAGTGTGTTTACATATGTGAAGAAAAAATACCCAAAATATCACAGCAACTCATTGTTTTTGCTTTTTCCTCATGCATAAATTGCCATTGTTCTTTTTTAAGACACTTTAAGGGCATTTGATGTCAGCATGTTAGCAAAACAGGTCCTCAAAGTCCAATACTCAGTGTTTATATGTTGGTTTCTGGTATTTAAAGGTGCTATACGTGAGTTTTTGCTTTTGCTACGTTGCTAACGTTAGCATTAGCAGCTATTTACTCACCAAGAGCGTCAGCCATTTTTGTTTTTATGAGACAAGAGGTTTGAATACGTTCCTCTTCATCCTCTCATGTTGGACTGAGAACAGACTGATTATGTTTCCACTGCTCAAGTCTTCTAGACTGGTGAGTAAACAGCTGTTAATGCTAACATTAGCTACGTAGCAATAGCAGAAATATACATGTAACATCTCAGATTCAGAGGAGTGAGGGAGTAACGACTGTCGAGAGAATTCAGCTGAACCAGACTTTAAAATCCGAGCTGACACATGGAGCTTATTTTGAGTAGAAACAGCAGTTTATAAAGTGTTAGTTCTGTTTAGGTTCCTTGGGTTTAATGGTATTTTTGCTTCAGTAAAACAGGATTATCAGAGTGAGAGGAGGACGTGACTGCAGCCTCATCTCATGTGTGAATGGGAAAAATATGAGTGACACCTCTCAGGGGTTTTGGCACATTTCCCGTCTGACACCCTCCCTTCCCCCTTCTCCTCACCTCCCCCTCCTCCCACCTACATCACCCCCACCCTGTGTGTACTGCCTGAATCCAAAAATAAATCAGACATTCAGCTGCAGTCTGGACAGGTGCTTCAAAACTGAAATCACCCTCTAGTTCTGTGAGTTTTTTAGCCTGTAGCTATTTGTTTACATGATTAAATGTAGGCCGAATTAGCAATTAGCAGCTCCTTTTCTCAGTGTATCCATGTTTGTCCAGGCAACTATCACTGTTTTACTCTGATACTTAAAATAGGATTTTTCTCATGCAAGTTCTGTCTATAAATGGTGCATCTTTTTTTCCTGTGATTTGTAAGTGAATTTAAAGGCGTTTATTTGTGATGGATATTAGAGATAGAAAGTATAAGTCACACTTAATCTAAAAATATATGTATCATGCCTGTGTGTCCAGATGTGACAGAGCTGTGATGCAGAGAAGGAGTGCTGCTTGCTGTCTCGATGCACGCTGCAGCGATCAGGTAATAACATTTAAAATATAATTTCTTTAAAACAAAAATGTTCTTAAATCCTTGTATTCATCTCACGGAAACAGATGAAGATAAATAATTACCTGTGGAAAAACATTCTTTAACATTCAGCAACATCAGTGATGGGTAGCAACTCCACAAGGCTTCTGGGTAATAAGTTTTTGGATGTAAAAACTTTTTTTTTTTTTAGGATTTTAAGTGGAAATTCAGTTCACTGACTCTAATAATTTACATTCCTGTGATGAAAATAAAAATAAAATCTGCTCTGACTCTGATTGAAACCCCCTCAGGACCCCTGTTGGTCCCCGAACCCTAGTTTGACCAGCCCCCATGATCCATCTTATCGATATTAAACTCTAAAATGACTCGTGAACAAATGGAGTAAAACAAATTCTTCTGTTCATGTTTACGTTGTTATTTTGCTGATAGATGCTGACAGACTGAATGGATTTTAAAAAAACGGGGTTAGACTCACAGAAGACTCCAAATCCCGTGGGAGTTCCTCCATCTCTCAGGCTTCCCTCCATACATTTTTAATGAGCAGCTCGCCTGAAATCTCGCCTGCTCTTGTTTCTTCCTACAGGCGATAATTGCCTCTCAGGAATTTTTAAATTATTTTTTTAATTTTCCAGGAATTATTCTGTCTCCCCTACTGCTAGACCTACCGCTGCTGTATCAAAAATATGTTATTCTAAACTCTAAAAAGAAAAAAAAGAAAGAAAAACATTGAACAGGCCTATTTTATTTCAAGCTTTAATGTTTGTTCATATTTCGAGATTTAAAATAGTAAAAAGTAAAACTGAAATGAGCCTAACAGGCCTTTGGCTATCATATTTTTTTTTAATGTTTTTTATTTAAAAGAAATTATTGTTGTCATTTTTCATTTTCAAAAAATATTGTCACGATACTTCCGGGTATATTTTTGCACTTGAATCTCCTTGATGAGATTTATTAATATCGATTTACAGAAAATAATCGATTTGTGGTTCGTCTTTGGCGCAGAAGCGGCCTTACAGGTTATTATATAGACAGTTTAATCTCCTAAAAACACCGTGCTGTTTAAGATTTTAATGGCATCCTTATAAAAACATTATTTATTTATAACATCCGGTGTTTTCTCCGTCAGGTGCGTTTACGTCCGCAGGTTTTTCCTGTTAACGAGAAGCGGAAATAAACGTTTTTTTCTTTCGTTTTTCTCTGTATGTTTTATTTTTAATTTTTCTTGTGAGGAGCTGTCCGGTCCGCAGACAGCAGCCGTGTTCTCCCCTCACTTTACTTCACTTCACTTCACTTCACTTCACATCACATCACATCCATATTAATGCGGGGAAGAAGAAAAAAACACGCCGTGCACGCGTTTCCCCTCGGGAGCCCGCAGCACGCAAACTGCGGCTCTGATGAAAATCTGCATGAGCTTCATTAAACCTTAACGAAATTACACTGCGATACTATTACTGAAAAACACCCTGATTATTAAAAAGAAAACAGACGACTCTAAGGCCTTAAAGGGATATTACAAGGATATACTCGTGCAAGGCTTTAAAATACAACAAATAAAAAACGGGATTATCATGGTCTATTTTAACAATATTACAAGGATAATAGAGGGGATATAACACTGTGAGATATTATACAGCAAGAAAATAATATGATGTGTACAGTTAATCCCTGTATAATTATAATAAAGACTTTTACAGGTGATAACAGTATTATAAAAGCAGTATAAACCTTTAAAATGTCCATATGAATGGACAAATTATGAGTCTAAATATTATGTGGTCACTTTTTAAAATATGGAGGGTCCTCAGAGGAATATTACAAGACTAAAAGTGCAATTTAAAAACCATAAAACCCTCAAAAAATCTGTCTAAAATCAGCTTTGAGCACTACAAACTTTCCTGTCTCGTGTAATATCTTCATTTTCTGCCTGTTCACTGTATTTGGTTTAAAATTGGCTCCTGCAGCATAAAAACAAGCCTGCTTTCACATTTTTTGACATAAAAATACCATAAAACACAAAATAAGTCTGATTAAATTCAGCCTTGCAGCGCCACAGGCTTCTCCATTAAAATATTGTGGGAATATATCATAGAAATATTCCAGGTGCAATCAAGTAATTAGTTTTCTTCCCATAAATCCCCTTAATACACATTTTTTTCCCACGGCTTTATTACTTTTTTTGCTTAATATTTCGTCCTGCAGCATGAAAACCAGATCCTCACAGGAGGATTATGGGATATTAGTGTCACTGAAATACCATAAAACACAAAATAAGTGTGGATAAAGTCAGCCTAGAGCACTGCGAAACTCTCCACTGAAATATTGAAGAAATATCACAGAAAATTCTGTTAATAATCACCCTCCAAGATTATTTTTCCCCGTTATAGATTCACATGACGTCCACGTTTTGTCTGCCATTCATGGAAACAAGGTCTGGTTTCATCCTTACCTTATTATTTTGGATACTGGACTTATTAAAAAACAATAAAAGACAAAAAAGTCGGAATAAAATCAAACCTAGAGCACTACACAGTCACATTCACAGGAATATAATAGAAATATCCCCGGGTTTTATCATTTAAAACTATTTCACCCTGCGCAAATTAAATAAAGTTAACTTCTCTGTATATAAAGAAATAAGATTATGTGATGTTGAAGTTATTAAAATACCACAAAACCCTTAAAAGTTTGGATAAAATCAGCCTTAACCCCCATAAACTTAACTTTATTATAGATTATTATTAGATTTTGTTTCATATCTCCTCCTCTAGATCAGAAAAAGGGTCTTTATAGACGGAATATGGGACAAAAAAGGCAAAAATCAGAAGCACAGTTGTAAGAATATTACAGGAATATTCTAATATTAAATTGCAGTAAAGCACAAATTAAGTCTTTAAAATCAATCTTTTTATGCAGAAATATTACAGGAAGATTTGGTTTAATATTTTCTCCTGCAGCAGACGTGTTTTGTGTTAGTTTTATGGAATAATTAATTGATTTAAGATCAAATCCAGACAGGTGTAAAGGGCGCGACAGCCTGGATTATCCACATAAGACTGAACAAACATCTACATCAGGACCGTCAACCTATCTCCTCCTCTTCATCCTCCTCCTCCTCCTCCTCCTCCTCGATCAATATGAACTGAGTGCTGAGACATGAGGCAGCTCAGGGACTCTCCCTCATTAATAATGAATACCCACTCTGTATGCATGTGTGTGTGTGAGGAGTCCATCATCTTCAATGCAATAAAACCAAACTCAATACAAAAAACCACCGTTTTATCCCCTCATCAAAATAACAGCAGCACACACTTCTTTTCAAACATTAGTCATTTTATTTATTTACTCTTTATCATTTTAGCAATCTTTTATTATTTATTTTTTATATCTCAGTAGGCCTATAATCTGTAAGGTATCAATCTTGTGTTAAAACTGTCTGGGATAGACTATCTATAATATAGCTTTTTTATTTTTATTTTCTCAAAATCCTTTTTGATATACATATTCTCTTGTTAGATGATCTTTTTGGAATAAGTCCTCTTTTTTTTTTAAAACTCTTTTTGTTACGCAACATCCCCATAAACAAACAAAGAGACAAACCAACAAACAAACAGAAGTACACATCTTTTTGTCAGAAGGCAGTGGAAACGTTGTCTGTGCCTCAGCAAAGAAATAAACAACCTCCTCGGATTTATTTACTGTATTTATGTAGTTTATGATGCTACTGTACTGTTGGGACTCAGCTTTTTAATCTAACATACAGACCTAAAATATATCACCTCTAAGGTCTTCTAGTATGAATCACTGGCTTATGAAAAGGGGGAATGTGCTAAACGGCAACAGTCTTATCGCTCTTCAGCCACGGTTTGTTTTTTTCTTTCTTTTTTTTTGTTGTTTTTTTTTAGCTACACTGGCCTTGAAGTCACGTCTTCGTATTGCTGTTGGCTTTTCAAAAAAATCATATTTCTTTTTTTCGGTAACCACGTCTTTTGCTCACAGATTCATTCGTCTCTAACACAGCAGGGATGTGGCGGGGGCAGAAGAACGGCGGGAAATCAACCACCAACACGAATAAAGTTCAATCTAATATATGCTTCTTCTTTCACGTCGAAAAACATCCTTGAAGAGTTTCCATGATGTGTCTGATGTGTCCTACGTCAATTTACACTTTTAACTTGTTCTCGTGAGATTTCAGGAAGTGAGCACAACGTCCAAAAACACAAACTGATTCAAGCAAGAAAAGACAGAAATGCTACAACTACGTTGTACTTCATAAAATATGTTTAAGTTAAACTCTGACGACCTGGGTTCAAAATTTTGAAAACATTTTCTACCTGAAGGGAAAGTTTTTTTTATTGATTAGCTGAATTGTTTTAGCTGCTATGTGCTAACATGTACTCTTAGCTCACCAAATAGTCCTTCAACTGCTAGCTGCTAATCCCAATTTAGCTGGCTAACCATTGTCTGTTTTAGCCTTTAAGCTAAAACCGCTTCAATCTTTTTTTAACTTTACCAATGAACTGTTAGCTAATTTAAAACAACCTGGTTTAGCTACTGCATTAAACTGTTAGCTAACCTGACTCAATTTCTTATAGTTGCTTACTGAGCTGTTAGTTTGTTTTAGCTACTAAAATTAGCTATCGGCTAGCCTTTGTCAATCCAGTAAACCAAAGTGTTGGCTAACCTGAAATACTTCTTTTAGGTGGTTAACTAAAATGTTAGCTAAGCAGACAAAATGTGTTTTAACTGCTTAATTGAACTATTACGGACATATTAGGGTTTAACCACAAAACCAAATCGATTCTAGCCACTAAACCAAACTGCTACCCTGACCGAATCTGATTTGGCTGCTAAATCAAACTGTTGGCTGAATATCTCAATCTGTTTTAAATAGCTGCTAAACTGAACTATTAGCTAACCTGCCAAGTTGAACTTTTCTCAACTGGCCTGCTGTGGTTTAGTTACCAAACAGAACTGTTAGCTAACATTCTCAATCATTAGCATCTAACATATTGTGTGAAGTTAGCTAACACAAACCATTAGTTAGCATTCGTCAATTTGTTTAAGCTTCCGAGCCAAACTGTTAGCTAACAGCCCAAGATGCTAAACTGAATTTAGCTGCCTTGACTCAATTTGTTTTAGCTACCAAAACAAAATGTTTGCTAACCTGACTCAAGCTAGTGCTAAACATTAGGAGCAACTGAGTTTAAGCTGTTTTGAGTCAAGCCATTTTAGCTAGGTGGAAACCATTAGCAAAGAACTCATGCTACCAGAAGCAGAAAACTGTTACTTGCTGCGGTTCCATATAACAGCATTAATGAACATTTCAGAGTTTGTGCTCATTTCCTAAAATGTTTTGAGACTGTCTGATCTGACTTCATGCACCGTAACATCAGTCTAAACTGTTGTTTAAAGGAAAGCAGGCGTTATACTCTCGACTACGTCCCTGCACCTCAGAGCGTGGTGGGGAAAAACAAGGCTACGGTCACACCAGAAACCGGCAGAGTGACTTTTCTTCAGGTGGTGTTGGTTCTGTTGATGGTAGCCAGCTCAACAACGAAATCTAAAACACTATGAATTTAAGAATACGCCTGCTGCAGGCTCACGATTGACTGCAAGCCATGCTGCGTGGGTCAAAGGTCAATACTTGATTTTTGTCAATGAAAGAGATTCTGTGCAAAACTGACCTCACCACCAACTGTGACGACTCTGTTCAAAGAAAAGCTGGTGTGACCGCGGCCTGAGCACAATAAACAGCCAATAAGAATACAAATAGTACATCACCATCAAGCACTCAGTCCGTCAACCCACCAGGCTCATCAGAGTCAACTTGGCACAATAAAAAAAAAGGATAAACTGTCCGTGATGGAAATGAGGCTGAAATGGGCTCAAGGCCTCGGCTCGTCTTATTGATTTTAGTGGAGTTTAGCTCAGCCTGGCGTTACACATGAAGACGTGCCTCAGGCTATACGGGATCCCTAATATATAGCCTGATAGTGTGTCAGCACCCAGCAGTCACATAGTGCTGTCTAGGCCTAGCCTACTAAACATCAATAATTCATGGTTGACTTTAATACTGTGTAATTCCACGATTGTAAGCGGGCAAGAATCCATCAAATTTTCATCATTGTCATCATTTCAGGTCGTTGAATATTTCATGTCGTCGACCTCCAGGTCAGGTCAGCGTGTGATTGGATGAGCGGTCCTGTAGGACGGCCTGCAGACGTCCCAGGAAGGCGAACCAGGCCGCCGTACAGTGATGTCGTAGTAAAAATCCATTCTGGGTGTAGTTTTCTGGTGATGAATTCAAACTCAGTCGTATTTATCGAAGAGTAGCTATCACTCTTTTTCTATTTTCTTTTTTTCATTTGGGTTTTTCCTTTTTTTCTTGTTTTTCGCTTTGTGTTTTTATTTTTTCCTCCTCGTTTCTGTTAAAACGCCAGCCAAGTCAGTATGGTGGGCAGTGTGGTTAGGACCAAGGCGAGGCCCCTGGCGTCAGCAGATCTGGGGGCTCCGTTGCCGCCGCCACAGAGTTCAAACAAACTCCCACGGAAATCCAGGTTGCGGGACTCCTTTTTCAGTTTCTCCCAGAGGTCCGTCGCTCCCTCCTGGCAGTCGGCCAGCGCCGTCGTGGCACAGGAGTGGAAGTTATCCCAGTAACTGGCAGGAGAAAACACAGCGAGCATTAACACCACAAGCTCATGACTGCAGTGGGAGGCTGGTTTTTTAAAACTGGATGTAACAGAGCCAAGAGTGGAAGTCATCCCAGAATCTGGCAGCTCAGAAAACACAGCGAGAAAAAAGCTTATGAGGACACAGCCGGTGGAGAAAACACAACTAAAGCAAGTGCAGACATATTACTGCACTGTTTTCTCCATGAGTGCTGGGCAGGAAGATTAGTTTATATAATTAAAAAACCAAATAATAAACCCACTCAAGAGGCTCTCTGCCACAGATGAGTCAAAACTCAGCAGGTCTGAGTCAGTCTTTTAGTTTTAAGTGTTGCTGCCTTTTTATAAAACAAATTAAACCAGGGAAGCCGTCGAAAATTAAAGCTCAGGTGACTGAATTAAGATGGAAGGAGCACAGTATTAGATACAGTGGATTAATAGAGGCCGGTTCTTTCCTGCGTCGCTCTTCACTTGTTAATGTGATTAAATCACAATAATTCAAATTAAAATAAAATGAATTCACCTGCTCCAGATAAAAATCCCTGAAACTTGGTTCAAAGTTTGGTATAGATTGATCTCTGTCTTCCTCCTTTGTTTCCTTTCCTCCTCCCCTTCTTTTCTCCTCATCTGTCTCTCATTTCTCCTTTTTATTCTTCTTCCTCTCTTCCCTCTTCCTCCCCCTTTCTTCCAAGATTAATTCTCCACATCCTGTCTTCCTCCTGGTGAAATCTCTCCTCCTTTCCCTCCCTATAGATCCCTCCATCCTCTCCTAATTCCTCACCCCTTGTTTCCTATCTTCCTTCCCTCCCTTTCCTTCATTGTTACCTTCTCTCTTTTCTCTATCCTTCCCTATCATCTTTACTCTCCTCCCTCTTCCTCCCCCTCTTTGTTACCTTCCCTCTTCTTTCTTTCTTTTCTTTCTTCCTCCCCTTATCCCTCTTTTCTCCCTCCTTTTATCTTCCTCCCCCCTTCATTGTTCCTCCCTTCTTCTCTCCATTCCCCACCTCAGTTCTTCCAGGGTTGATGTTTTATTCATCCTGAAGCATCATCCTCTATTTTCTCTCTTCTTTTCCCTTTCCTTTCTCCTCTTCTCTTTCATCCCTCCATTTCTTTATATTTTATATTTTACAGTTTTATTCTCTTGCTCTCATGTTTTTTTAATCTGTGTCTCATCTCTCCATCTTTTTGTTCCTTCCTCCTCCCAGTTTAATGTAAAGATGACACCGGCCTGATCACTGATGCACACACACACACACACACACACACCCACACCGTATCTAATCCAATCTTCCAATCTGCTCTTATTGATGTTGACCTCTTGAACCGAGTCGTGTCGATGCTACATCTCTGAGCAATTAACGTGTGTGTGTGTGTGTGTGTGTGTGTGTGTGTATTAACACCCCCCCCTTGCCACGCCTCAACACCGCTGTGATGGAGCTGTCACTGAATTAAAAAATCATGTGTGTGTGTGGAGGAGGGGGCTTCTTGCTGCAGTGTGCCATCTGGTGCCCACCCGGTTTGGATGGTGGGATGAGGGATAAAAAGAGGGAGGGAGGGGAGGGAGGGGGGTCAGCTGGCTAGCAAAGACCCCTGCCTCGCACAGATGCACCCCCACCCTCCCCCAGAAACCCCCATCAGTCTCCCCCCTTAGGATTTGAGCTTAAATCACTCATATTATTTCCTGTGTCATTTCAGATGCCATCTGACAAAAATAGAACAAATAGGCATTAAAATAGAAAATCTAAATAAACAGGCTGCAGTTGCATTAAAATAAATATTGTCTGTTGTGTTTATTGTTTATGTGTCAAAAAAGAAAAATAACAGATTTGTGAGGAAAAACTGACTTTACTGCACCTCAGTTTTTTTACAGCATTGGCCCTGAATTAGATTATTTTATGAAGAAAGCGGCTGTGATTAGATTTAGATTAGTTTTCAGAAAGAAAAATGGAAATGTGTTTATTTAATCTGACTCTTCTTGGAGGGGAAATTGCTTGGATTTGTTGTTGAATTTGCAGTAATACTTGAAGGACTGCTCCATGTGCTCTAAATGTGATTATACTTTTTATTACTGGATATTCATTTAACAGCAGGTGTCTGTGTTTATCTGCCTGTGTTGAGAAGCTAGAAAATACAGAGAGAAATGATGATATTTTGTCTTTCCAGGTCCCTGTTTCTGCATCAGTCACCTCGTCCTAAAGGTAAGACCATCTCTGACCTGATATGTTTAAAGGTTTGGAAAAAATAAAAACGTACGTGCAGATCTTATGCAGGTTCTCCCTGTCGTCCAGGTCCTGGGGATAGTTGGCCATGTTCTCCCCCAGCTGAAGCAGACAGTCCGAGAAACCTTTAAACACCGAGTCACATTGACCAGCACTGACCAGCACCGTCTGCAACACAGAGACTGCAGGAGAGGAGGGGGGACGAAGGTGAGGAGAGAGGAGAATTTACTCTAAAGGAAACAGGAATAAGCTTCTCTCTTCAGTCTGTCTGAGGTTAGTTCTGACATCTACTCATCAAACTTTAACTGTGAGCTCAGATTTAAACTGTATATATCTACAGGAGGTGGATGTTACATTTACCTGACGTGAAATATAAAAGACAGCATCATCAGCAAATAACAGAGAAAACATTTCAACCAAAACAGAGACAGGCAGCTTTAATTATACAGTAGTTAAACAGTGATATAAAGAAGGGAAAAACTAGAAGATGTTGACAATAAATGTGTGAAAACATGAGAATAAAGTGCATAAAGTTAGAAAATCAGAAAAAGTTCAAACAGACAAAAGTTAACAGATAACTCAGATTGTTATTCTAAGTGTCAACATTATGATAAGATTCCTACAGAGACAGAGCTTTTTATTAGGAAAGTACTTTTAGTTTAACCAGAAACATCACTATCTCAATACCAGACTCCACTGACAAAAACAGTGATTTTGCCAAGCAGAACACAGGAACTGAATATTGACAATATTATAATTTAGATACAATAATATTTTTAAAATACATGTGAGACTGGAAATGAGCCTGGGATTTTTATACAGTTGGTTGCAGAGACTTGTGGTTGTTGTAGCTGTTAAATACCAAAAATATAAAGTGTTTAAATTTAACTCCCATTAAAATTAGTCCGTTTTTGAATGGAGTCTGGTGGAGAATAGCCTGAAGCTCGTGTGACACGGTGCTGCAGCTCTTGATTAAACTGTAGTTCGGGGACCTCCTCTGTGTTAATTTGACACTGATCTATTAATTATTAAAATCAGCTTTACAACTTCCACCTCTTGCTCTCACTCTCCCACTGTTTTCATGTGTTACCCATGATGCTCTTCTCCTTCTGAGGCAGGAAGTGCCAAACTCTGTTTCTAACTCTTGATATCTGCCTCAGTTTCCTGGATATCAGAGATGAACGCTGGTTTTTAATGACTTCTAAGTCTTTTTAACTGATGTACAGTTCAGTGTTACTCTGAACTTTAATCATTAGGATTCTGAAGCTGATATTTTAAGGTCAGTCAAATATTGTTGCTTTAAAGCATCAGATTAACTGAACATCAGCCTCTGAGAGCAGCAACACTCATTTTCACACTCGTCCTGATTTAAACTGAAGCTAAATTTAGTCATTTAATGCAGGTTTGACCTTTGACCTCTCAGGCTGTGTGTTCAGCTAAACCCAAGTGTTAATTGTGTGTGTGTGTGTGTGTCTGTCACCTCCCTAATTCACTTATACGAGAGAAAACCCGACTGTAAAACACGCCGCGGGTTGCCAGGTCGGACACGCCTCCACACACACACATACACACGCCCTAACACGACACACACACGCCTCTTTACATGACCTCTGTTAACTCAGCCTGTGTGTGTGTGTGTGTGTGTGTGCGTGGTTCGTTAGGCAGGGGATCGGGCTGATTGATTGGTTTGGATAATAACACGCCTGCTGTCCGGTTCCACTCGATCAAACTGTGGACTAACACAGCATGACGTGTAGGACGAGACACGGCTGTTAGAGGAGGACACGGTGGGGGGGTGGTCGCTGAACTACACAGCTCGTTTACTCAGAAACACCAGTTTAGAAGCTTTTTCTGCTTAAAAGCTTTTATTGTCGACCCATGTGACTATATATCTGTTTCTAATGAGCCTCTGACTGTCGCCGTATGTGAGCAGGAAATAGACTTTTCATGTTGCTAACAGCCTGTAAATGAATTTATCTTTAATTTTATCACCTTGACTGACTGTGCTGTAAATTTACTACGTTTGGTTTGAGGCAGCATAAATCAGATATCTTGACTTATTGCAGCTACAGCTGCTAGAAAACTACTGTAACGAGTTTAATATGTAAAGATTTAAAAGATCTGAAATATGCAACTGTAGGTGAAGCATTTTAGGAGCTAAAGATGCAGAACATTCCCTGAGAATGTCAAACCTTTAGCATGAATAGTTCAAATGTAATGACTTAGGAAACTGTATTTTATTTTTAACATCATTTCCTTTTTAAAGCCTCAAAATCTCAGAAACTAAAGAAGATACAAGCTGAATGTCTTGCACACTAGTTGTCTGGTACAATGACATTATTTATGTGGAGATGATTAGTCTGAAATCAGTCATGATTTCTTCCATTATTTTCCCTCGTTAAAGCTTCTTATGGGGGGAGTTTTCCTTATCTGAATGGGAGGGTGTTATGCGCTGTATATATTTATATTTGTGATATTTAACTTTATAAAATAGGAGTATAAAGTCTTATCAGGGAGAGATCAGCAGGCTGAGGTTGGTGGATCTCACTCTAAACCTCCACCAATCACCTGTGGTGTTCCACAGGGCAGCGTCCTGGGCCCACTCCTCTTTCTGTTTTATATTAATGATTAGAGGTGTAATGACTCTGAAACTGAGACAAAAACCACAAATAGAAACGCCCACAGTCTTGTGCCATGATATGGGAAGATGGAACTGTGATATATCCCCAACCCCAAACACAAACCCAACCCAGTCAAGGTCCAATAAACCATAAATTACTCATAAATTTACCACAGAGTAGGAGTGATACTGTGAGGCGCTAAAAGTCAAATTAAAGTTTATTTTCAGGGACAAGTTCATGCAATTAATATAATTAAAGCTGAAACAAATAGATGATTAATTAAAAATCAATCTGCAGCTCATTTTATTGCCAAACTTTTTTTAATTTCTCCTTCTACACTGAGAGGGTTTTGTGTTTTTCTGTTTTATGTGACTGTTAATTGAAAATATTCAGGTTTTAAGAGTTTTTCAGACAAAACAACTGAAGACGTTGCCTTCAGCTCACAGAGACTGAATCAGACACTTTTAGTTACTTAATGATTAAATATTTATCAAAAAAGGGAAAAGTAAGGAGATTGATTGATGAACAACTATTATATACCAAATTAAAAAGTAATAATTAACATTTTCAGTGTAAAAACAGCTCATGTATTTTCCTGTATGAGTCACTGAATATCTTTGGCATTTAGCAGAATAACAGTATTTATTTTAATCACAGTTTTATTCTTATATAATATTCTAATGACAAATAAAACCTTATATAACTTTATTTGTCTTTCTTTAGCAGTGTTCCTTTAATAATCCCTCTGGGGTTTATGATGTTTTTATTACTCTATAACATCACAGGTATTTTACTTTATTATTTATTGTATCAGAGTAATAATCAGTTTTTCTGTTAATTCTTTATTATGATTGTTAGTGATTGAAGCTCTCAGTGGTTATTACAGTTTATTATAGTAAATTAAATGTTCTTAAAGCTTCATTTTCATCCACCATTTTAAAACATAACATTTTATTTTTTAGAATTTAATTCAAATTAATGAGCTGATACATTTATTTTCTTGTTGTTTTCATGAAGTAAAATCCCCTGTAATGTCTCTACAGCTTCTTCTAATGTTCAATCAGTGTATGAATGAGAGTCAGACCCCCCGCCCCCTCCCTCCCTCTCCATTGTCTCTCTCCCACTGTATGTTAGAGGCATTACATCATCTCACACTAACCGGCTGCCATCACTGCAACATGCACCGTCTCTCTCTGCACCATCACATCACCAGCATTATTTCTTTTTAATCAGTCAGCTCCAAACAAGGTCACAAAACACATGAATGAAGCGGACTCACCCTCCTCACCCTCCTCACCCTCCTCACCCCCGCCACCTCACCCAAAACCCATTCACTCAACTTTAATATCCTCAGGTTGTCTTTCAATTTCATCGCTTAAAATCTGATTTTATTGAGAAGAATTCATCATTTAAATACCTTTTTATTTTATATTTTTTATTCTGATCAACGTGGATTTATTATTTATTAAAATTTAAATAAAGCTGAGGTGAAATCACCAGAGAAATTGAACATTTTGAGTTTTATTTTTGCCTTTTTCGGTCGTTTTTTCAGCATTTTTAGGCGCAGAAACGTCGTTTTTCACGTTCCCTTCTTTTCTAAAAAATGTTTTTGTTTTATGTTATTATATTTATTATATTTACATGATCTGTTCAGAGCTGCTGCAGACCTGAGCCCACTCTTTTATTCGTTTATTCGCTTTTTCTCGCCTCTGTCTTTTTATTCCTGCTCCCCAACATTTCTTTTATCTTTTTACTCCCAGTATTTCCATCCCTCCTCCACCCGCTCCCTCCATCCTTTTATTTATTCGTCTATTTATTTTTATTTTTTGTGTCTTTTCGGGGTTTTATCTCTGCGCAGTGAAACCAGGACAGTCCCATCGCACACGCACACGATGGGAGGCGCGCGCGCACGCTGCACTTTCGTTCACGCCTCCCATCAGCAGGCACGCTCGCACTCATTCACCCCCACCTACACACACACACACACACACTGTTGCCTGCAGTGCATCGATGCCAGAAGCAGCGTGTTGTAGCTTCCACAGACACACCCACCTCCGACACACGAGGCCATTTTTACGCGCGTAAAAATAACCCCCAACCCCCCAAAATTAAAACAATAAAAACACATAAACACAGTGAAGCAGGTTTTGATCATCACTGACAACAACCTGCACAGGAATCAGTGTAAAGATCTGCACAGTGAATTTATTTTCTCTGCAGACTTTCGATGCCTGATTTTTTTATTTTGTAAAATGGGGCGTTTGGATGTGAAATCTGCTGCAGCAGCAGCGCGCCAAAACCCGCGCTCTGAGCAGCCAATCACAGCGCAACAATTAGAATAAAGAATAAAAAATAAAATGAAAACAAATTCAAACTGGAAACAGCAGAAGAATAGTAGCAGTAATAGAAGAGTGAGTGAGAAGGAGGAAGAGGTGATTTGGATCCAAAGTAACGAAGGAAGCCGAATCCGCAGGAGGAGGATTTGGACTCAGATAAATGTGGGGTGAGAGGGGAGGAGGGGGGAGTGGAAGGGGAGGAGGGGGTGTATTTGAAATACAGACCAATTAATCGATTTTATTCGATCCCCTCTCTTGTAATAATCAGTGTGTGTGGAATAATTCAGCAGCTTCATTCGCTCTGGACTTTTATTCCCATTTGAGCTAAAACGCTCCACAGACTCATTTCTCTTCTCCTCCTCATCTGATCCTGTTTCTACTTTTTCTATTTCCAACATGATTCCACTCATTTCTTCCTCCTGGATCCTCTGGACCGTGAATATCAGACCTCTCTCTCCCCTCTCTCTCTAACAATAGCACCGAGGAGGATTCTGCGTCTTGAATAATTCAGCATTTCTCTCCGCCACCATAACACACACACACACACTCATACTCATGAACACACACTCTCAGCTACACACACCCGTGCAGATTCCTCCTCCACAGCGTCGTTATGCAATGCAACAGCAGAAAACAATCTCCATATTTCTCTTGTTTCAGCTCTGATCATTTTATGTGTCGTTCCTTCCAGATATTAGACGGATCCCGGGGAGGAGCGGGGTGACTCTTGCTCTGTTAAAATACCCCCCCCCCCCCCCCCCCCTTGTCTTTGGTTCTGAACCTGAAACCGTGGTTTTATTGTTTTTTAAAAAAAGAATCGTGCAGGTTTTATTTTCCACCGTGCACGAGGCGGGTGCGCGGCCTCTGCTGCGCGCATGCACACGAAAAAAAAGGACGTTTTATTTCGACCTTGTTCGCGTCTTTTCGTTTCTCCAGCAGCAGATACGTCGACTAGAAATAAAAATAAAACTAAGGACGTGATGAGGCTGCTGTCGGGTTTTTTTTTTGTGATTCGGCGGGTGTGACGGAGCTGCTGCCTCCCTGCAGCTCAGCACACTGCGGCGAGGAGCTGCACAACCGGGACAAACCGGGACAAACGGCACCGCTCCCACATTTTATTCCAGCCGAATTCCTGCT
This sequence comes from Lates japonicus, assembly GCA_033238685.1. Lineage (NCBI taxonomy): Eukaryota > Metazoa > Chordata > Actinopteri > Centropomidae > Lates > Lates japonicus. The sequence goes on along the minus strand of BRZM01000045.1, from coordinate 2,063,977 downwards.
GTTTTTCTCTTAAAATAAAAGACATTAGGAGACATTCAGTCAGGCCTCTGCAGCTGCTCTAACACACCGAAACAAAACATTTAATTTGACTCGTGAAACCAGAACAGCTGCTTTTATTTTAAAAATATTCCAATGAAATTAATTTGTAGTTGAAATTTTAAAAAAAGCAGCGAATGTCTCCAGTTTGGGACAGAGAGGGAGGGAGGAGGAAGAGGGGGGAGGAGGAGGAGAGGAAAGGGGGGAGGGTGGAGGGGGGGCATTCCCCTTGTTAGCACACACACATGCACGCACTCGTGTCACGCACACACTCCGAATGTGAAGTGTAGCCCCGTGAAAAGGCGAGCCGCCGCCGCCGCCGCTGCTCACATGCCTCCACTGCTTCATTAAAGCAGCAGAGAAACAAGTGACAGCGACTTTACACATCATCTCAATTTATATGAACGAATTTAACTTTGTTCGCCTGGAAATGACCTGAATGGTCTGAGATACTGAAACTAAAGCTGGTGTTTTTTCGCTCTTTTTCAGCAGCAGATCGAATAGAAATCACAGAAAAATATTAAAAACTCCTTTTTAGAAGCGGCTGTAATAATGAAACACACCTGAAATTATTACTAAAAATTAGAAAGCCTTAAAATGAGCCGCAGCAAACCCAGAAACATATTTATAGTCCTTTTTCAAACAGGAGAAAAAAGCGAGAAACCCGCACAGAGTCACGGCCGCTTCCTTCGTTAGATTTATTATTAATAATAATAATAATAATAATAATGATAGTCTGTCTTCACTCACCTATGTGTAGAGCTAGAAAGAGTGCGAGGCATTTGGAGGACCAGGTTACTCCCATCCTCTGCGTCCTCCTCTCACCATGAGAGCAGAGATTCAGAAAGTTGGAGAGCAGCTGAGGAGGAGCCGCACATTCCCCGCGAAAACACCCGCAAAAAAACGGCTACATCCAGCGCCCTCCGAGTCCTCCTCCACCTTCTTCTTCCTCCTCTTCTTCTCCTCCTCTCTTTTCTCTCTCTGTCTCTTTTTATAATTCGTGTCGTTTCTTCCCCTCTGTGTGCGCGCCTGTCCCTTCCTCTTGTCGTGCTCGGCTCTGCGCTTCCTGCCCGTTTTTACGCGTCTGGAGAGAAAAAAGAAAAGAGAGAGGGAGGGAGGGAGAGAGAGAGAGAGAGAAAGCCCCTCCTCTCTTTCTCTCTCTCTCTCACTTACTCACAACCAAGCGGGAAACTGCCCAGACTCTCTAAACCCCCATGATCAGCCATTTTTCATCAGGATATTCTGATTAATAACTGATTTTATTTTACACCTTTGCACCAAAGAAAATCTGCTTCTCAGGCCTCAGCACCTGTTTACTTTATTTGTTTTAACATTTTATCAAACTGCTTTTCATTTGTGTGTGTTTCAGGTGATTAAAGCAACATTATGTGACTGTTTCACCTTAAAATATCAGCTTCAGACACCTGTTCTACACCTGTTGTTTCTCTGTGTAGCTCCCTCTAACTGAGTGTGAACTGTAGATCAGTTAAAAAGACTGAGAAGTCATTAAACACCAGTGTTCATCTCTGATATCCAGGAAACTGACGCAGATATCAAGAGTTAGACACAGAGTTTGTTGTGCAGGGGCGGTGATATTTCACATCTTTATTCTTTATTATCCTCAGAGCTTTTATTATCCCATTCCTTATTCAAGATTAGAAACAAATTAAAAGGTGAAAACGATGAACTTCACCATCCTGAAGGGTTCAAGTCTTTCTAAACTAATCAAAATATTATTTTAATTATTTTTTAAAGCAAAAATGACTATATTTCTCAGGTGTAATTTATGTTTAATTTTATTCTAACTGGCAGCAAAATAAGCTTAAGATCTGATCTGTTAATATATTTTAATGTTCACTGATGTTTTGTAAAATTAGCTGATTAGTAATTAAAGTCATGTTGTGCATTTGTCCCGGGCAGCCCCGTCACATGGAGGATGTTTGGCTAAAAAAAACATTTAATTCAACAAAAAACAGAAAATAAGAACATTAAATAAAATATCTGCACATTTATAAAACATAACATTTTAAAACAGTTTATCAGTTGGAAAGTCTCATTATTTTTGCCAGAGTGTTCAAAATAATAATTAACTAACTAAAAAGTAATATTGCACATGACAGTGATGAATGATATAACAGTGATATAATCTTTGTTTGTAATCGTTCAGAAGTGAAACATCAGTGACTTCCAGGTGTTTTCACACAGAAGGTGAAACATTTTTATTTTACATTTTTATTCCTGTGACCTTCAAAAGACCAGAAAATAATCTGAGTAAACAGACCTGCTTCTAAAATGTGATTTTAATGTGTTAAACTCAACATTTTCAGGGGTTTTTTTATTGTTAAAAAAAGCTGTTTATGTTGTTTTCCACCTGTTAAATGTGTTACTGATAAAATGATTGTTGGTTGCAGTCGTACAGGTTTGTTATAACAGGAGCTAGCCTGAGGTTTCTGACCATTAAAGCAACATAACGTAACTTCACTGAGCAGCAGCGCCCCCTGCAGCAATGAGGGGTAATGCAGATCAGTGTTTTCATGTAGAGAAAACAAAGTCTATCAGTATATATTACCCATGATCCTCTTCTCCTTCTGGAGCAGGAAGTGCTGTCTGTAACAAACCCCAAACTCTGACTTCTACATCTTTTTAACTGATCTACAGTTCACACTCAGTTAGAGGGAGATCGTGAGGCGTTTACTGACTCACGTGAAAATGTCTGGAGTTTATTTCAGACGTCTAATCCATCGACTTCGGGACTAAGGAACCTTCCAGGTTTTAGGATTCACTCCTGCAGCTCCACACACACTCCCTCACATCATGTTGTGAGTCCTGCAGGGTGTTCACCATGTGTGTGTGTGTGTGTGTGTGTGTGTGTGTGTGTTTGTGAGGATAAAAGGGGAAAAAAAGAGAAATATGGGGGATCTCGTCTTCTCCTGCTGACGTCAGCTGAATCTGAGACAAACCGACTCTCTGCTGCTGCTGCTGCTGCTGCTGCTGCTGCATATTAACACAGATGTTTCCCTGAGGCGATGCAGTGCTGCAGCAGCAGGAGGAGAATCCACACACACACACACACACACACACACACACACACACTCACTCCCCGGACAGTTTCAAATTGACTCAAATCTGAAAACATTTAATCCCTGGATGGACATTAAATGGCCGTCCCTGTGTGTGTGTGTGTGTGTGTGTGTGTGTGTGTGTGTGTGTGTGTGTGAGACCTTGAGTGTGACCTTCAGACTGTCGTCCTCCTCGTCCAATCAGGAGCAGACACACACAGATGGACTCACACTTCCTCACCTCCTGCCCCAGTTATGATTCTTTACAGGAGAATAAAAGGGTTTTGATGAAGTTGCTGACCCCTGCTGGTCAACAGGAGGAACTGCAGTGTCCCCAGTGTCTCCACCAACGCCTCCCGTTAACAACCACAAAGAGATGCAAACGACTAGAAAGAGACATAAAATGACAAAAAAGTAAAATACTGAAAGAGACACAACTATAAATGATGCAGCCACGTTGTTTGTGTTGTGTCTTTTTCAGTCTGGGTGATTTTCTACTGTGTAGGGGTGTGTGTGTGTGTGTGTGGGGGGGTACTGTTATCAGGCTTCTCTGTAAAGACAAACTTCACTGCTGCTTCAGGTGAATCAGCTAAAAACAACCTGTCTCTGTCTCTTCAGCCCAAACCTCCTCCTGAAATAACTGTCTCTGTAGAAATGAGACCATCAGAGCAAACGTCTCCCAGCGGAGCCTGAGACTGAATCACCTGCTCCATTCAAATCTTCATTCACTTTTCTGTCACTTCTGCAGCTCAGCCTGCTCATCACCTGACGCTGTAACAGACTGAACACCGAGCCCGTCCTCTGAAAACCTCCAACATCTCCGCTCAGGACTGACGTCTGTGTGCTTTTTTAGCTTGAACGTTGCATCATTTTTGTAGAGTGTGGTTTAAAAGTGAGAGGTTGTTAAGAGCTTAAATCGCTGATAATGTGAATGTGATTCTGAATGTGGTGTTGTCTCATCTCGGCATTAAAGCAGCAGCTCTGATTTGAGGCAGAGATCGGTTTCACTGATCCCGCTGGGAGATGGCATAATAAGGACACACCATCCATAATACATCATAACTATAGATTTGTGTGTCTATGGGGGGGGGGGGGGGGAGGAGGGGGAGGCCTGTCAGCATTGATGGTGTCGGCCAAACAGCTCTTTTAAAGGAAGCAGGGATGACGTCACAGCAGCAAATTCCTCAATGGGACTGTGTGTGTGTGTGTGTGTGTGTGTGCTGCAGCGTCATTTATCATCATTGCCTCCATTTGTTTCTTCAGTCAGTGGCGCCCTCTCGTGGTCGAAACCTGTAACAGCAGCTTTAACAGCTTCTCGTCTGTTTCTTTGTTTTTTGGCTCATTTTTGTGCGTTTTTAAAAACTGTCAATGCAAAAGATGAAACAATCAGTTGTTCTGCATCTGTTTGAAGTGGTTTTGTACGTCATTGTGGTCATTTTTGTGTCACTTTGTAGCAGTTTGTGTGTCTGTGTTGTCATTTTGTGTCTCTTTGTGGTTGTTTTACTTCACTTTGTGAGTCTCTCCAAGGCTCTGGCCCCTGGGTCCATGTCCCTGTTCAGAGATCCATCCACAGCTTCAGGCCTTTTGAACAAAATAACTGAGTCAGTGAAGTCAACTACACTTCCCATGATGCATTACAGTGAGAAACATCCAATAACTGAGCTTCAAATTTTGTCATTTGCACTGTTGTGGAACAATATGAACGTTTTAAAAAGAGAATTTGAAACAGGAATTTAGAGTTGGTGAAAATGAATCTCTTCTTTCTGTTTTCATTACAGGTCACAGAAAGCGACGACCTTTGACCTCTGACCTCAGCAGTGATGATAGAGGAAGATGGGCGTCATGTAACGAGGTAAAACTCTTTGTTTTGTGCACAGATTTTTTTTATAGCTGTTACTAAAGGTCCTCTTACTGCTCTGTCCCAGAGCTTTCAGCTGCACCTCTCCGCCTTTTTCCAAACTTTAATTTAATAACATGAGAGTTTTATTTCCCTGTGAAAATGGATGAAATCCAGATCTGTTGTCACTTTAATCTGCGAGCGTCGAGCCTGTCGTCGTCTTTCAGCTTCGCTTCATCTCTTATTTTTCAATTAGCTGTGGTCTGTGTGTGCAGGAGGGTTTTCTAATCCCTGCAGGATAATTACAGGGCCGCCTCGGTACAAAGCGCCTGTTGAGGCTGTAATTGGTTCGCAGGATGGCAGTGGCAGCGGCGGAGACTCACCGCTGGGTATTGACTCATTCTCCCGGAGGTGGCGACGAGCCGTTTGCTGCCGCCGCTCCGAGACGCTCGACTCGTCTCTGGACCAAACCTCAGAGGAGTTTTCTCAAGTTTAGACCAAAGGAAGAAAAACTCGATATCAGGACTTCCTCTCTTTCATCGTCCTCTCTCGTCGAGTTTCTCTTCTACAACGACCACAGGGAGGTAACATCACTGCTCTGACCTCTGACCTCTGACCTCTGTCTCCCAGCTTCAGCTCAGAAATTAGGTTTGTTCTGTGAATTCTCCAGAGGGAAGTTTCCTCACTGGTCTTACTGCTCTGTAACTGCTCATAGAGATTCTTAAAGAGCGTGAGTAGAAACACAACAAGGCTGTACAGGTGAAGATCAGTTTTCATCACCTTAAATCATCTGGAAAAATCCTTGAATCTCAGCTTAAATATTCTTAAAACTCCCTGAAATATCCTTGAGTCTCTTTGAATCAGCAGAAACATCCACAGAACACCCTTAAATATCCTTAAATTTCATTGGATCATCTGAAAAAAATCATTGAATCTCGCTGAATCACCTGGAAACCTTATAAAATCTCCCTTAACTGAATCTCTTTACATTAGAAACATTCTTGAAACTCTCTGTATCACTTAAAACCCATGGAAACATCCTTAAATCTCTTTAAATAACCTGAACACATCCTTAAAACATCCTTAAATCTCCTTGACTGACCTGAAACATCCTTGGCGTTCGAGCTGTGCAGGTCAACTCGTCTCTGAGGCCGAGGAGGAAGGAGAGGAAGAGGAAGTGAGAGCAGAGGTCGCTCTGACATGTTGTTGCTGCGTTTACAACATCATCATCATCAGTTACAGTAACTGTAATCCTCAGACTCACTGTAACTACAGAGTTTCTTATTAACAACAGGTTTTTACAGCGGTTTGACTCATCAGGAGCTGCAGTGTTTGGTTCTGAAACAGCTTCTGTTTTCTCAGTGTTTCTTGTTGGAGAGACTCAAAAAAACGCAGCAGAGCAACCACAAAATAAAGCAAAATAACAGCAAGTGTATACTACTACAGAGATAGAGAGCAGCCAGAACGCGATGAAAAACAGCTGAAATTGATACTAAACAGCCAGAAAATGACACGAAACAGCCAGAGTAATGAAAAAAGACAACAAAGAAACATCCATTCCTCTGTCTTTGACTTTGTTATTTAGTTTTATTTGTTTTTCTCCTTTTTAAATGTTATTTCTTCTTCAGTTTCGTCGTGTAAATGAATATTTTCCATATTTTTTTTGTTGGTGTCCATGTTCACTACCTCTCCTGTCCTCTCTCCTCTGCTTGTTCGGCCTCCTCTCCTCCTCCCTGTCTGTGTTTCTCTCCTGTAGTTTTCAGGATGAGAGCAGATCTCCTGGAGTCGGTCCTGATGAGTCAGGACGATGAAGAGGTGAGAGACGGTGACTCGTCCTCTGACGGGACGAATCGGCCTGAAACCTGAAGACTTTGGTTTTCAGTTATGACTGGCTGTCTGCCCAGAAAACACAGAAAATAACACCTCTTACATTTCAACATGTCATCTGGTGACTGATTAGATGTCACAGCAGAGGAGAGAGACAATTTAGAGGAGATAATAAACCACGATAATTAAGAAAATAGAAATAAATCTTTTATTCTTTAAAGGATAACTTGAACCTGGGCCTTATTCTCATTTTTATAGTAGAGTTTAAATGATTAATAAGGATGAAAATATTTGGAATTGGTGCAGTACAGAGCAAGAACAGTGAACCTGGACAGCCAGAAATGTCACAATATATCAATACCAGACTCCAATGACAAAAACAGGAATTTTACAGAGCAGAACACAAGAGCTGCTGCCTTGATCTATTAGTGTGTTTGTGTTACTGTGTGGTACTTTTACTTCAATAAAGTATCTGATTACTTCTTCCACCACTGAAAGTCACACAGTAACACAAACACACTAACAGATGGAGGCAGTGGTATTCCAGCAGCTCCTGTGTTCTGCTCTGTAAAATCACTGTTTTTGTCAATGGAGTCTGGTAGTGAAAAAGCAGTCATTTCTGGTTAAACAAAAAGCACCGCACAACAACACAAACACAAACAGTGAGTTTGTTAGACGTTTGTTGTTGAGTTCAGAACAGAGCAGAGACATGAGTCTGCAAACAGGAAGTTGATCGTCTGACCAATCAGCTGCAGCATGTCAGGACGACCCGGCCGAGGTCAGAGGAAGTTCCTGCAGAGAAAACAGCTTTCACTGCAAAAATTTACAACTGCAGTAAAACATTCTGGTGCTTTTAACTTTTTTTTTAAATCTCTGGAATCAAACCTGTGCTGGTGTTTTTTTTAACCTGAGCTTTATTCTCCTCTTTGGGATTATTAATCTGAATTAATATCAAATGTAGTGACGTGTTACTGCGTCTGTCAGCTCACAGAGGTCAGAGGTCACAGAGGTCATAGTGATCGTCAGGCCACGAGTCGGTTCGTTCGGGTCAAGGTCACCTACACACACACACACACACACACACACACACACACACACACAAAAAAAACACAGTTTAAATTCACAATTCACACACTGTCAAGTACACAACTATTTGTATTAGTAGTAGTATTAGATACAGAACATGGATAACACAGTACAGTAAATACTGAAATATTGGTCCCTGTCAGCAGATCAGTTGATTGGTTTAATGATGTAGAGGAGATTATAAAACTAAACGTTTCTGTATATCTCTACCAGACTCCATTGACAAAAACAGGGATTTTACTGGGAGCTGCTGGAATACCACTGCCTCCATCTGTTAGTGTGTTTGTGTTACTGTGTGACTTTCAGTGGTGGAAGAAGTAATCAGATACTTTACTGAAGTAAAAGTACCACACAGTAACACAAACACACTAACAGATGGAGGCAGTGGTATTCCAGCAGCTCCTGTGTTCTGCTCAGTAAAATTCCTGTTTTTGTCAGTGGAGTCTGGTAGAGATAAAGCATTTGCTTATGGTCAAACGTTATAGTTAAACAAAAGCATTTCTTTGGTTCTCCTGAAGAATGAAAACATCAATCTGAAGCAGTTCTGTGTGTGTGTGTGTGTGTGTGTGTGTGTGTGTGTGTGTGTGTGTGTGTGTGTGTGTGTGTGTGGAAAGAGGAAGCAGTGTGTGTATATAAACCGATGAAGCTGGAGTTGTTCTGATCATCTGATCTGATCAGAGACTCGACAGACGAACCTCCCTCCTTCATCTCAGGTCAGTCTCTGCACATTTTCATTCTGTTCTACTGCTTTTTATTATTATTTTACACATTTTCCTGCAAAAAAAGATGTTTTTTCTGTTATTTTTAAATTATGTTTATTTTCTCACATTTAATCCAAAATTGTTTTAACAAAGTTGATTATTTTCAAACTGTTAAACATTTTCTCATCAACATTTAACATTTTATATTATTACATTTCAAATATGTGTAAAGTTTGTCCACATTTCACTTCATATCTCTTGAATATTATCAATTTATAAAAATATTTTGCTGATATTTGAATATTTAAAACATTTTAAACTCTCATATTGTTGTATTCTATAATTAATTTCTTTATATTTACAGTGTTCAGTGATATTTGTTCCTCTCAGAAGTCGTGATAACATGTAATATGTTTTTGTTTTGTATTTTTTCCAGTGACGACCATGTCTCAGTCAACCAGCACCTACAGGGGGCGCTACACCGAGCCGGTAAACAGTTTACTCTGAGCCAGGAAATAAAACATTCAGTTCAAACTCTTATTGTTTTTTATGTGATTTTTATTTCCAGGTGCCGACGTCGAACCTCTCGACCTTAGAGGAAGATTTCCCAGAGTTTGAACCTTTTGACGACTCCGGCACCGAGGCGGGGCCCAGATCATACGCACCTGCTGCAGGTAAGATTCACTTCATCTGTGTTTTGTAACGTTTACCTCCTTTACCTCCTCCTTCACTGTGTCCTCTTCTCCTTCAGTTTCCCTCTCCTCTCCTTATAACAAAACTGTAATAGATATCGTGTATTTATTGTTTATTAATATTAAACATCACTGATCTCAACCTTTGAAACAAACCAACAACACAGTTTTTCCTCTTCCGTTATTCAATCATTAACTTTAAATGAATATAATTTGTTAATTTACACACATTTAAAAAAGAGGTTTAGAAGCAGGTTAACCACAAAAAAAAAAAAAAGAAGTCGGATTAATCATGTTTTTATAACAGAATTTGTTTTATTCTCCTACATTTCCATAATGTTTGTTCAATAAAACAGATGTATTTGATATGTTCATTTGTTATTTTAGCAGTTATTTAATGTTTAACCTTGTGTTTTCTTTAAAATTACAAACTTCTGTGGCTTGAAAAAATGTTATAAGACAAAATAAATGTCTTTCCATCAGAATTTGATGTTAATTTAACTTAAAGAAGTGAATTTATGAGATTTTTTTGATTAAATTCAAATAAAAACAAACATATTTAAGAGGTTATGTGTAAATCTTTGTAAATAATTTTAAACCTGACTGATAGTTTTCATACTTTGGTTGGTTTGACGTTAACAAGTATTAAACTGTTGTGTAAAAAGTCTGAGATATAGACTGTAAACCCACAGAAACGTGATAATCTGAGATATAATCTGATATAATCCTAAAAACCTGGTGTACTGTCCCTTTACTCGTCACTCTCAGGGGCTCTGTCGGTGCAGAACATCGACATGTGTCAGCAGGTGAACAAACCAAACCACTTCACGTCCGCCTACGACATCGAAAACCTGGTGGTGCGACGTGGTCAGGAGTTCATCATCAGAGTGACCTTCAGCCACCCGCCGACCCCCGAGGACGACTTCCAGCTCGAGTTCCTGATTGGTGAGTTCGAACCCTCGCATCTGTTCTCAGTTATTGACTTTGTCCAGTTTGTCATTTTAATGAGTTTCTGTATCCACACAGACCATGGAGCTGTGGTGTATTGTTTAACCCAAAACATCACTATATACCAATACCAGACTCCATTGACAAAAACAGGGATTTTACTGGGAGCTGCTGGAATACCACTGCCTCCATCTGTTAGTGTGTGTGTGGAAAACACACGAAGAAATGCATATGATGCAGCTTTTAAGTTAAAGGCAATCAATCTGGCTGTCGAAAAAGGAAATAGAGCTGCTGCACGTAAGCTTGGCATCAATGAATCGATGGTGAGACGCTGGAGACGGCAGCGTGAATGTGTAAATATCTCATGTTACAACGTAGACACCTGCGGCTTATAGACAAGTGCGGCCTATGTACAATTTTTTTTTTCTTTTTAAATTTAGTGGGTGCGGCTTATATTCAGGTGCGCTCAATAGTCCGGAAATTACGGTATATTTGGTTATTGTTACCAAACTGGAGATTTAAATTGTTTTATTTAACTTAAATGTTGAGTTTTCTTGTAAACAAACAAAAGAAAAATCTCTATAGTGCTACTACAGGTGGTTTTCACTGGGTGGCACTGAAAAGAAGCCAAGTTTGTCAAATATTAAATATAAAACAGCTATTTTAGTACTTTGTCTGAATGTAATTAAACCTAAAACTGATCAAAATCAGCAAAAATCTGATTTAAAAAACTGTTAAATTATGAATCTGAGCAGAGATTTGATGCCAAGTTTTGTTTTTGATTCTCTCATCTGCATCAAAAAATATATATATAAACACAAAATATGAGAAAATATCATGTATGAATAACTGATTTAATACAAGGTAAAATAATTTCACCTTATTAGAAGTTTTTATTATTGATTGTATTGATTAAAAATGGCCGACACTGTGATAGAGATCAGTGTCAGGATCAATAATCGCTCCAGAATTATATTACATCTGATATTATAATGACATTGCGCCAGAGAGGTGAGCAGCTCCGGTCTGTCTCAGAGATGTTTACTGAGCGCGCTCAGTAGCCACGGTGCTACAGTTAAACTGCTCCCTCATTAACCAATTAGCTGATGAAGACACGTTCGTTAACAGAACGATTAGACAACGGTCGGCTCCATCAGACAGCTTCACGTTCATTTGGCTGGTTAATTAGTAAACACACTCCCCCGGCTCGTCATTAGAAAACACAACATTAGACACAACATTAGAGCTGCTGTGTCATTTTTAATTGTTCATTGTTTTTTTTTACATTTTATTTTCCCAAACAAGAGTCTAAATTTCTGGAAACTATGAGGAGAGTTTCCAGGAAAATAAAGTTTTTCTGTGTGTGTGTGTGTGTGTGTGTTGATGTTAAAGAGGATGATCCGACAGATTATTGATTATTGATTGTAGCTGTTTTACAGATGTTATCATGTCGTCTCTCTGCTGTGACACAGTTTTATTAGAGGCTCGTTAAGCGACAGTGAAGCAGTTTGATGTTTCACTTCATTAGTTCATCTCCTCCCTCCTCCTGTAAAAAACAAAGGAGTTTAAAGGAGATTAACAGTGTTCATCTGCTCCTTTTTCTCCTCTTCACCTCCTCCTTCTCCTCCCCTCCTTGTCTCCTCTCCTCCTATTTTTTTTCTTCTTTCCTTGTCTCCTCTCCTTGTCCCCTCTCCTCCTCCTCCTCCTCCAGGCTCCAACCCTTCGGCCAATAAGGGCTCCCTGGTGGTGGTGACGTTCGGCGCCCGTCATGGCGGCCCGTGGTCGGGTCGCATCGTGGAGAATCAGGGTCAGACGCTGGTGCTGGGCGTCACCCCGACGGCGGACGCCATCGTGGGGAAGTTCCGTACGTACGTGGCCATCGTGGCGGGCAGCGGCCTGCAGAGGACGAAGAGGGACCCACAGACCGACCTGTACGTCCTCTACAACGCCTGGTGTCCAGGTACAACGCTAATCTGCCCCGAGCTTTGTCTGACAGGAAACACTGACGATAATGTCTCATGTCCTGGATTAATTTAGACGTGACTGTGACCAAAAGTAGAAATTTAAATCTTTAAGTCCGTCTGTCTGTCTGTCTGTGTTTGCAGAGGACGCTGTGTTTCTCCCTGATGAGGCAGAGCGGAGGGAGTACGTCCTGAACGACTGCGGTGTGATCTATCAGGGCTCGGCCGGATCTGTTGCACAACGTGACTGGATGTATGGACAGGTACACACATTACAACAACAACAAACACACACCTCATGTAGAAATCATAAAGACTGGAGTTAAAGTGAGCGTGTTCTCTCTGCAGTTTGAGCGAGGCATCTTGGACGCCTGTATTTACATCCTGGATGCATCTCGGATGCCGATCTACAACCGAGGCAATGTCATCAAACTGGTCAGGAAGGGGTCCGCCATGGTGAGAGCACTGACTGAGCAAAAACAAATACTTCAGTGGATGTACTTTCATACTTCCAGGAAAGTATTAGTACACCACATAGCAAGACAAAACCTTGTTGACTAGTACCAAATAGTGTTGGTCTTTCTTTGAAATATCCAACTAAGTTTCCAGAAAAAACCTGTGAAATAAACCTCTTTCAATTCATTTCATAATCATCTAAATTAAAACACTAAACAGGCAAGAAAACAGGTTCCTCAGAGATTCCCTGACCTTTGACCTCCCTCCTCCCTCAGATTAACTCGCAGGACGATAACGGTGTGCTGGTGGGGAACTGGAGCGATGACTACTCCATGGGCAAGGCTCCAACATCCTGGACCGGCAGCGTCAGGATCCTGCTGCAGTATGTCAACACTGGAGTCCCCGTCTGCTACGCCCAGTGCTGGGTGTTCGCCGGAGTCTTCAACACCTGTAAGAGCAACACAACTACATAGGGACAAAATACAACCACAAAGAGACAAAAAACGACTTCAAAGAGATGCAGAACAACTACAAATCCCCTTAAAGAGGATTAACAGAACTACAAACAGACCAGAAGGTGATGTTGTTCCTGAACGTACGAGTGGTAAATATCTGATGCTGTTAACTTCACATATTTTGCGTCTCTGCAGTCCTTCGTTGCCTCGGCATCCCAGCGAGAGTCATCACCAACTTCTCTTCCGCCCACGACAACACGGGCAACCTGAAGACCGACCTCATCTTCAAGCCCGATGGGACTCCAGACAAACGCCACACCAGGGACTCCATCTGGTCCGTCTGCGTCTGTCAGGGTTTCCTTCACTCGCCCAGCTCGTAGTTTAGTCACTAACCAGAGAACACGTTGTTCTGTCTCTGCAGGAACTACCACTGCTGGAACGAGGTGTACATCGTCCGTCCCGACCTGCCGCCCGGCCTCAGTGGATGGCAGGTGGTGGACGCCACACCCCAGGAGACCAGTGATGGTAGGACACACAGACAGACAGGTGGACGGATCGGTAAAACAGGTGGATGATTAACATGTCTCTGTGTTTGGTTTCCAGGACATTTTCGCTGTGGTCCAGCCTCAGTCGCTGCCATTAAAGAAGGTCTGCTGTGTCACCCGTTTGATGCCGGATTTGTCTTCGCTGAGGTTTGTTTGTGTTATTTCCTGCTTCCTTATTCTTTCCTCAAACTTTGCTTTTGTAACCTGGGAATTTACCTGTTTTTCAGAACACTCCGGGTAGATTTAGTGCTGAGTAGCTGAATTTTCAAGAGGGAACAGGAAGTGCTAACATGCTAACATGCTAACTTACTTCCTGTTTTCCAGGTGAACAGTGACGTGGTCTTCCTGAAGCGGGATCGCTACGGGACTCTGACTCCGTTCAGGGTGGATAAGACTCACGTCGGTCAGGCTGTTTACACCAAAGCTGTGGGCAGCTCATCACGGATGGAAATCACACACACCTACAAGTATCCTGAAGGTAACACACACACACACACACACAGGCAGACACACAACCTCCACAGTAAACTAAAAGGAAGTTGGAGCCTCACCTGTCCTGACCTGGTCTGCAGGTAGTGCAGAGGACACCAGGTCTACGTCTCGGGCGGAGGAATACGGCTGTGAGAGGGATCACTCTGAGCTGCCTGACGCTCAGCTGTCTGTCACCATCACCACCAACCCGGTAACACACCTGTCCTCATGTCCAACACCTCCACTCACCTGTCTGTATATTTGTCAACCATCTGTCTGTCTTTACACTCCTCTACCTGTCCATCCATCCTCTGTTTTTTCAAAACAAAACCTTTTTATCCCACACATTCTTCCTCCCTGTCAAACCTGGAGCCTACGTTACCCACAATGCAGCTCACCTGCTGTTTCTCTCCGTCCCGTCTCTCCAGTGCTCCCTGGGTCAGGACGTGAACCTGATGGTGGATTTCCACAACCAGGGTGAACTCTCCCGGACCGTCCACGCTCACCTGGCCAGCTCAGTCGTTTTCTACACCGGAGTCACAGCCAATCACTTCAAAGATCAGGACTTTGTCGTCACTGTGGCGGCTTTCCAGAGTGAGCAGCACCTGACAGTCACCTGACAGTTACCTGAGTGGAGGTAAACTCAGGTGTAAACACTGTTGTGTTTGTGTTTGCTGCAGTGGAGCGTGTGATGCTGAAGATCACGGCTCAGGAGTACATGCCTCACCTGGGCTCTCAGCTCTGCCTCCACTTTGTTGTGACTGGACAGGCTGACGACCAATCAGTGACCGCCATCAAGGTGGTCGACCTGGTGACCCCGAAACTCACGCTGGAGGTGAAACCACACACAGACACATACAAACACTCAATATAAAAACATAAAACCACATGAATGACTCCTTCTTCTGTTTTTACAGGTGAGCGGTCAGCCTCAGGTGAATCAGGAAATGTTTGTGACCGTTTCCTTCACCAACCCCTTCAGCTTCCCCCTGGAGAACGTCGACCTGTCCATGGAGGGACCTGGACTCATGGGTGACAGGACTCGTCACTACAGGTAACACACACACAGACAGTAAACACACACCTGACGCTGACTGTGTTTTTGTATTTGAATCTCTCTGTTTGTGTTTCAGCGTCATCGAGCCTCAGGCTTCGATCTCCTGGATGGAGTCGTTCGTCCCTCGGCTGGACGGACCTCGACGCATCGTAGCGGTGATGGACAGCAACACCGTGCGTCAGGTAACCTCCACAGCTTCCTCCGCTCTTGTTACTGGTTTTTAAACTGTGATGTGATCCCTGATGATAGATGTGTGTCTAATACTCAACATTTTTTGGATTCTAACAAACACAAAATCTATGTTTTCTTGTGCTAATGTTAGCATTAACTACACAGCTAACCTACTTTACTAAAACTTACTGCTAAACATCGACATGCTAATATTTAACATGAATTTTAACATGTTAGCTCTTAGCATGATGCTGTAATGTAGCATTTAGCACAGCTACTAAACAGTAGCAAAGTTTCTAATAGGATAGACAGGGAATGTAAATTCACACAGCATGCTAACATCGCACAACTGTATTAACAAACACTAACATTAGCATTCACTGCAAAGCAAAGCCTAGCCTGCTAATAATTAGCATACCAATGTTTTGCATAGAACTGAACCTGTGTCACTAAAATGCCACAGTTAGCATTTAGCTACTACAAGTTACCAAAATTTCCTCAGATAGAATTGACACGGAATAGACATAGCATGTTAATGTGCTTGCTAAAGCACTTGACATGTGCTAACATTAGCGTTCAGTGGAAAACACAGTATCTACAAACAGCATGTCGGCATTTTACAAATTTAAATTAATGAAGCAAGTTGCTCTCAGCTTGAGCTTGAGCTAAATTTAGCATTTAGCTCAGCTAAATTTAGCATTTAGCTCAAGCTGCTAGACTTAGCAAACATGAGCTAAATTTCTACAAACACAGACATGCAAACACATGGCATGTTACTAACGTGCTTACTAATATGCTTACATGTTAACACGGTCAACTGCTGAATGTTAACAAAAATAACATTCGTATCGACATGTGCTAACATTAGCTAACTGCAAAGGAAAGCCTACTTTGCTAAATGTTACATGCTACATATCAACATGCTAGCATTTTTAAATATTTAACATGACTCTTAACATGCTAACTCAAGATATGTTACTGTAATGTGCTGAAATCAGCTCAAAGCTCAAAGCACAAGTAAACATTAGCATATCCATGCCATATGTGATCATGGTAACATGTTAGCTTTGGATGCTAATATGCTAACACCCAGTCTTTCTTTTATTTTGGTTTGTTTTTTGGCTATAAATTGTTTTATTGTATTATTTATTATTAGAAAATACTTGTATTTATTTACACACCGACATCAATCGAAAAAATATATGATTTAAAAAAACACACATTTTTGTGTTTTTGCTTGTTAGCATTCTGAACAATTTACAGCTAAGGAAGTTGAATTAACATGTTATTAGTTTATCTGTTGACGTCCAGGTGTGTTTTTCCAGGTGTATGGAGCTGTTGATGTCATTATCTCACCCTGAGATGATTGGCTAACAGAATGGTGACCCCACACCCAATACTTTCCACCAATCACAGCAGCTTCAGACTGAGTGGGCGGGGCCAACAAACAGCACAAGTTAATCTCTTTTAATCATTTGTTTTTCTTCTTTAATTACATTCAGACACATCAAGGTCACATCATCGTTAACGTACATGAAACCACAGAGATCGGACTCACTGATACTGCAAATTATTAGATTCTTTATCTTTATTAGATACAACCTTTATTTGGTAAATCTGAGAAACTGGAGGACATTTTAAATTGATGCAGTGATTTGAGTGAAATCCATATTTTAGACTCATAAAAAAATTTCAGACTCAGCTACACAACCAACATTTATTTATTAAATCAGTTTAAATCTACTTAGTCTACTCAGTTAAACTGCACTGATTTTTAAGAGGGTAACTTAATTCACAAAAACTAAAAGCAGCATTCACAGACTTTTACATTTGAACTTTTTGTGTTTTCATTGAATATAAATTGAAATGAGTTTTTTTCTTTGAGGTAAATTCACCTTTAAACCTCCAGTTTGATCATTAAATTAGAATAAAAGCCTCTTCCTGATGAAAAGTGATTTGAAAACAGTGATGTGGACTCAGTAGCTCTCCTCCATCACACCTCTGCTCTGACAGGATGAGTTGATATCAAATATTAATTGATCCTGACGCCTTTCAATCAATAACCACCACTGACACTCAGACAGAGTCGACAGTGAGGAGCAGGTTTACTTTTATTTCAGTCTCTTATCAGGGTAAAACTGATTTGATTTTATCTTTTTCTTCTTCTCCTTTGTTCCTTTAACACCAGTTTTTATTGATTCTGAACAGATTGACTAACAAATAAAACAAATAAAGCATTTTCAAAACCACTGAAGGCTTCAATGACTTTTATTATTGATAACGGGATAGATGGATGGACAGATAGATAGATAGATAGATAATCATTATTATTATAATGTATTTTATTTTGAATTATTCGTCTACAAAGTAACTTGTTAAGTTGTTAAATAACTGCAGTAAAACTTTCCCCTGAGATGTAAAGTAGTAGAAAATGGAAATACTCTTTTACAGTGCCTTAAAGTACCCAACAATTTGACTCCTGTAGACTTGAGTAAATGTACTCAGTTACTTGTATTTTCATGTACCAGATTACTTCTGAGGAGAGCTGACATCTGTACTGTTTGTCTGTTATATAATCAGTTCAACAGTTTGGCCACTAGATGGAGCCAGCAGCCTTTTTCTTCACCTCTCTGACCTGAAGAACTTCAACCATCACTTCCTCTAATCTGAACACCTGAACACTCTGCACTTATTTATTTATTTATTCATGTTTCTATCAGTTCACAGTCTTTTGTCTTTGTTTTATTTCGTATTTGAAGGTTTCCTGTTGTTTTTATGGTTTTATTTTCAGCATCTCAATTCAACCTTTGACTCCTGAAACAAAACAGATTTTTAGAAATCGCTCTAATCAACTAATCAACATTTTTCCTTCTAAATAATTTAACTGGATCATTTTAAACTCCTAGATGAATATTATTTCTATTTTTGTGGAGTTTAACAGTTGTTTTATAGCTGGTGTACTTTTGGTCTTGTCTGAGTAAACAGAGGAAAACTCAAATAAAGAGAAAGAGACTAGGTGATAAAATCTTTAAGAAAATTAGGCAATGCTTTATTTTACAGATCTGTAAAGTATAAGTATAAATAAATAATGGTTTAAGGTTTAAACTGGGCAATTTCTTTAATGGAAATAAACCCATAGTCAATAATAAACAGCAAAAAGAATAAAGGCAAATAATTAAAGAGAAATTCACGTTACATAATTTTATTTGACTGAATGTGGTTGTATAACAGCAGAACATGTTCTCCTCGTGCAGATGTGATTGAGTTAAAGTGATAAAACTGTGTCAGATTCCTGGTGTTTGGGTGTTGACAGGACGACAGCGTGTCGTATCACCACTGTTAATATTAGACTCCACTGTAACTCACGTCACTCAACACACAGGATTCTGTTGACAATAATCACTGATACACTTTTCTTTTTTTTGTTGTTATCTGTCGGTGAAGGCAGAGAGAGAGTGAGCTTCTGTTTCCAGCTCTCCCTGTCTTTATTTTGTTGTTGCTGATGAGTGAGGGATGATCAGATTGTTTCTGGTGGCGTTGTAGTAAAAACACTCTATTACAAGTAAAGGTTAGATGTGCAAAATTATACATTAGTAGTATCAGCTTCATGTAGTTAAATTATCAAAAGTAAAAGTACTCATTCTGTTTTCAATAGTCTTGTTCAGAAAGTATTCAGACCCTCTCACTCAGCGTTGATGTAGATTTAATCTTAAACGGATTAGAGGGCCATTTTTAACTCTTAGAGACAAAGTGAAAGCATCTTTATAGACATTTTTGCACCTTTATTAAAAATAAAAAACTGAAATCCCTTGTTTATAATATTATTGAGAACCTTTCCTGTGGAACAGGTGCATCCTTGTTGCTGTAATATGTTAAGAAGTCTAAGGAAGTCTGTGGTCTGATCAGGGTGTAATGACATATGCAGCCTGTAGGGGGCGCTGACAGCTGACAGGGCAGGCATGTGCTTCCTCATGGGTTAAAGTAACCAGGTGAAGGTGAAGGGAATGTGCTGTTACAGTGAAGGTGTGTGTGTGTCAGACTGACAATGATGTGGTATCTGGACAGACCAGTTTTGTGATGCTGACACTTTAGATACAGTTGCCATGACGATGACTCACCTGTCGCTGTCGGGGGAGGGAAAGGGGGTGGGGGGTTATGTTGGGAGTGTGGACAGCTACAAAACAGACACACACATCATCTTCACCCTCACCTCTGACTTTACTTGCAGTTTTATTAAACAGGTTCCTGGTTCTGTTTAGACTCTCACGGCTCTTGGGTCAGGTCCAGAGGAAGATCCTGGTCTGGTTTAATCCAGAAAAAGTTCGCAATGACTTAATTTAACTTGAACCAAAACAACCATCTTTCCTTGAGCTTTAGACCAGACACCAGGGTCTGGATGTGACCCTGGTGTCTGGTGTTTTTATGTTTGTCTGAGGTGGAAAAGTTGGTCTATTGCTAAATTAAACTGTGACAAAGTGCAGTGGAAACAGACTTTGTGATTAAATTGTATATGTATAATATGTGGACTGTGCTACTCCAGCATTTAAAAAAAGATAAAAACATGCAATTGAACAGAAATGTCATGTTTTCCTGCAGCTCCTTTAATGACCTCATTTTGCTGTGTCCTCTTCTTCTTGCAGCGATTGGGGGTCGCTATCGGAAAATAACGAGACAGGCCAGCCGGCTAGCTGCTAGCATGCTAACTTCAGCAGGGGAGAGGAAATGATAAAAGTAGAAGCACCGGTGGAGAAGGAAGAACGTTTGAATCTGAACTTACAACGTCTCTTCAAGACTGGTGAGTAAACAGCTTTTAATGCTAACGTTAGCTAAGTAGCGATAGCAAAAATTCACACATATCACCTTTAAAATTGCAATACAGTTGGTCCTCCCTCTACAGTTCTGTGTTTTTTGTGACTCGGTTGTAGACAGTACCACAGACATGTGGTACTGTCTACAATCGAACCTCTGGTTCATACAGTGTCTGCTCAAAGATATTCATAAGAGAAGCGACAGAGCTAGCTGCTAGCTGCTAGCTGCTCATCCGTGCTGCTTCAGGCGCCATGAGCTAATAAAATACAATCCAGAGAGTCCAGTTTGGACTATGAACATATTTTGGTGCAAGGTTCACAAGGTTAAAAATGCAGCGTTCATGTTGAGTAGCAAGTTAATGCTGAGACTCAGCAGCGTTTGTCCTGAGGATGGCGCTAGAGGAAAGGTCGTGAGGTCGCATAAAATCTAAAGGATTCAAAAAACAAAACAATATTTCTTGGGTAGAAAAGGCAGGTAGGCTTTTATTACTTCTAAAAGTTATTTCCAACTGTCTGAGCTCCTAACTGCTTTCTACATTGATTATATTTAAATATAACTGCAGTGATGTGGTCATAAAATAGTTCAGATGTTCATGCTCCCCTCAGGATAAACTATAATGACTTTGTTGATCCTTTAAAAACTGGTAGATCCCCTCCCAGTGGTGGAAAGCAAGTACTTATACATCATTTTGAGGTATTTGTACTTTGTTATTAAAGAGTAAGATCCTTTTTCTTTTACCAGAAACATCACTTCAAATCACTACCAGACTCCATTGACAAAAACAGACATTTTACTGGGGGCTGCTGGAATACCACTGCCTCTGTCTGTTAGTGTGTTTGTGTTACTGTGTGACTCTCAGTAGTGTAAAAAGTATCCAGATACTTAATATAAGTAAAAGTACCACACAATAACTCAAACTAACTAACAGATCGAGGCAGCAGCTCCTGTGTTCTGCTCGCTAAAATCAGTGTTTTTTTCAATGGAGTCTGGCAGAGATAAAAAAAGCTGTTTTTTTTTTCTTCTTTCCTCTCTCACAAATCACGTGACAACCCCTCAGATTCAGTCCCTTTGGAGGGCCCTGACCCTTAGGTTGAGAACCAGTGGACTAAGCTATGTAACTGTACACAGGAGAACAAGGACTTTTACTTTTAATAATTTATGTTTTACTCGTACTGGAACATTTTGATGCTGTATTCTTGCCACTTTTAGTGAAGTACAGGATGTAAATACTTTGTAAACCCTTGCATTAGACAGAAAACAGAAAGTCAGACTAATAAAAAGTCAGAAAATTCAGCTGTAATGGATTTTATTCTTCATTTAAAGTAGAAACCAGAGGCTGTAGTTGTAGTTTGACTGCAGCTCTGTCAGACCAGGCTGCATGCCTCAAACTCAGGCAGGCCTCAGGCTGCAAGGCAAACAACTGTTACCTACAAATCATCCGTCACTATTGGAAACCGGTTTTTCTCCCCCTCCTCCCTCCCTCCCTCTCCTCTTTTCTCCCCCACAACACCACCATCCTCCCTCCTCCCTCCTCCTCCGACTTCAGAGCCACATGTCTGAGCTGCATCTTTTTTAGCTTTTAAACATCTTTCCTGCCGTTGAGGAGGAAGGGAGCAGACGGACGGAGGAGGAGGAGGAGGAGGAGGTGAAGGAGGAGACGAATGTGCACATGTGTTTTTGAAGCTGGTTGGGAAACAGTGTGAGACAAGAGCAGCATGTGCTTGTCATCCCCCACACTGCCGACAGGTGTTGGCTTCATGTGACTGCCTGCCTGCCTGTCCGGACAACGCTCCAATGGAGAAGGAGGAGGAGGAGGAAGAGCAGGAGGAGGAGGAGGAGGAGTGTGTAAAGTTTCATCAACAACAACTGTGTCATCTCGCTCTGTGTTGGGAAACCCTCCGGCTCAGATTCTCCTCTCTGGTGGAGGCTCTGGTCGGCTGAGTTTGGGGATGCCTCTCCTCCTCCTCCTCACTCCTCCTCCTCCTCCTCCTCCTCCTCCCCCTCTCTTGCCCTCCGCTGGATGAATGGATGAATCCACCCTTTTGTTGGCGATGGTTCGTTCCTCAGCAACGGCTCCATGGTTACAGTCCAATAAATAACATCACACTCTCTCTTCTGCGTCTCTGGTTTTCAGGCCGGGATGCAGGAGGAGAGGTGAACTTTTTTTTCCCCTTGATGCATCACAGCTCCCAGAGAGTTACAGGACACGTTGGTTTTAAATTCAACAAAATAAAACTTGTATTTGTTGGTTATTTTAAAGTCTTACAGCTCTTTTTGATTTTATTAAAGGGTAAGAGCCTTTTTTGTGTAACCAGAAACAACAGTTTTGTTGCTACCAGACTCCATTCAAGAAAACAAGAATTTTACCGAGCAGAACACAGGAGCTGCTGGAAAACCACTTTTAGTTTGTTTGTGTTATTGTGTGGTATTTTTACTTATATAAAGTATCTGATTACTTCTTCCACCACTGAAAATTACACAATAACACAAACACACTAACAGATGGAGGCAGTGGTATTCCAGCAGCTCCTGTGTTCTGCTCAGTAAAATTCCTGTTTTTGTCAATGGAGTCTGGTATAGCGATGTTTCTGCTTAAACAAAAAGGATCTTATTCTTAAAAACTCTTAAAATACAAAGTAAAAGTACCTCAAAATGATACTTAAATGCTTGCTTTCCACCGGTGGGAAGGGATCTACCACATCAATATTAACAAGACTCAGACAAAGTGAAATGTCGACCTGGTGATTTTAGATGGAAAGGTTTTATTTTGTTGGAGAGAATAAAGTCAGACAGGCCTGTAAGAGTTTCACATCAGAGGAGGAAACAGTAACGAGGTCATGTTAATCTCTGAGCGATGGGCTCGTTCTATCTCAACACTCTCATTTGAATTGAAAAGCAGCCGATTAAGGTGAAAAAGCAGTGATGGGATTAGCGATGTGATGCTGTTAGCTGCTATAAACACTCACTGAGCACTTTATTAGGAACACCACACCAACACTGGGTAGTTCTTCCCTCAGCAGAAGTCCAGTTTGATTAGAGGAGGCTCGCCACAGCTGGAAAGAGTAGTTACCTGAGTCACTGTAGCCAGTCTGACCTCTGACCTCTGTCATCAGCAAAGTGTTAACGTCCAGAGAGCTGCTGCTCAGTGCGAGTATTCATCTACTGTAACGTTTGTTTTACAGTCGTTATCTACATCTCTTTTATCTCTGTTTTTGGTCTCCACCTCCTCCTGAGGGAAACCTCTGTGGTTATTTACTGTCATTTCAACATTTTAAGATGGAATTACTTTGTTTTTACTTTTCTTACTATACCCTAAATAATTTTACAGACTCACTTTACTTTCATACAGATACTTCTTAAGAATTTTAGATGGACGTAGTTTACTTTTAGACTTTAAAAAAAAAAAACATTTTTAAGGTTTCAGGATGGAGTAACATCACTTTTTACTGCACTAGAGATTTAAAAATGGGATTACTCTACTTTTAAGATCTTAAAATGGAGTTACTTCACTTTTTAAAAACTTTTTGCTTTACTTTAGAGATTTTAAAATGGGATTACTTTACTTTTAGGATGTTAAGATGGAGTTACTTCACTTTTTATTTAAGGCATAAATACTTTACTTTTAAACTTTTTGCTACATTTTCAGGATTTAAAAAAAGAAGAAGCAAATACTTAACATTTTACTACAGTTGTAAGATTTTAAGTAAAACACAAAGTAAGAAATGTCCGTCACAGTAAACCAGAGTTAAAGTGACATCCTCACAGTGTTTGTTTTGTTCAACTGGTCAAACAACATGTGTGTTGGATAGATTCATTAGTAAAGTAACTAGTAACCACAGCTGTCAGATATTTGTAATGGAGTACAAAGTGTACTATTCCTCCTGTAAATGTAGCATAGTAGTTGTTTCTCAGATTCTTGAATAATCAGTGTTAGAGTCTCCTGAATAAAACTGCTCTCACTTTTTGAAGTTATTTACCCACAAACCAAACTGCTGGTAACACCCAAATCCTCCCATCAGCTCCCCCCTCCTCCTCCCTCTCCCTCCCCCCTCCTCCTCCCTCCTTCATCAGCAACAGGCCGAACCAGCCCGAGAGAGACTCTTCCTGCTCTGCTGCAGCCGCCTGCAGGGGTGGAGGAGGAGGAGGAGGAGGGGTGTGATGGGAGGAGAGATGCCTGTGTGCTCCTCTCTCCAGCAGGGGATGATGGGAGGAGGGGGAGGAGGATGGGGAGGAGGGGTCTGTATCTGGAGATGGAGGGCTGGCAGGAATGTGGGAGAGGAACTCGATGTGCAGCGAGCGAGGAGTCGAGCCGCTCGCACTAAATTTAACAATCAAACAGGGAGAGTGTTTAAATTTAGGCTCCAGCTCCGGTGAGCGGAGTCTGGTCCGAGGAGAGAGGACGGAGGAGCTGCTGCTGTTATTATTTAGAACACACACACACACACACACACACACACACACACACACACACACACACACACACACACCACATCCTCATCACCTCTGCAGATCATTAAGTGTGAAGTTCTCTGAGTATTTCAGCATCTTTTACTCATAACTTTACTTCATGGTTTCAGATTTCTGTTCACACAACTTCGGTTACTTTTACTTTTTTTACTTTCCTGGTTTCAGTTACTTTACTTTCAGAATGACTTTCCTTTGATGCGAGTTCACGTCACCTTGTACTGTACCTTTTACTGTTTTCTGTACCCAACATCTTCAAATGGGTTCACTTTACTTTTGACTTAAGTACTTTGCTGCACTTTCAACACTTTAAGATGGTTTACTTAGAGATTCGATTTGGATTTTAACTTGACTTTACACTTCACTTTTAAGGTTTAAAATAGGAAGTTTACTTTTATTTTACTTTATTAGGAGATAAGATGGGTTTACTTCACTTTTAAGAATTTAGGTTGAAATAACTTTATTTTGAGATGAACATATTTTACTTTAGACTTTTACAGTGTTAAAACTGTATTTACTTTAAAGATGAGTTCACTTTACTGTTTCCTGAACTTGAAACATTTAAAGACTGGATTACTTCACTTTTACAGTTTTAAAATGGGATTACTTTACTTTTTACTTCACTTTTAAGAGTTTAAGGTGGAATTACTTTTTTTACAAGAGCATTTTATAACTATAAGTAACGGAGGCTTTTATTTACAGGTAGATGTAGCGTTGATGAATTACATATTCAGATATACACAGAAACTCCAGTCATTTAAAGATGAAACCAGAGCTCATGTAAAAACCGCTGTGTGTTTATTAGACGGAAATAATCCGGCACTAACTTCAGTCAGCTCATTACTTTACCCTCACCTCCCTATAGGAGCAGTAGCAGCCTCCCCCCTCCTCCCCCCTCCTCCACTCCCAAAGCCTGACGGTTGGCATCCTTCTTCTCTCCAAAGCCCGCGATATCTGCCTCTCCCCCCGCGCCTTCCTCCGCTCAAACCTCGCGATAGGTGCGGCCGCAGCCTGAAGCCTCAGTGTGGCTGAAACAGCGCGGATGGTTTCTGTTTATCTTTTACACCGAGTGAGAAAACTCGAGTTTGGAGCGCGTTTCAGCGCGAAAATAAAGCTGTAGTTAAGACAGAGAGCGACTTTAACTGGAGAGCAGTGATGGAGAGGAGATTCAGTGGTGGATGAATAAAGTTTAAAGTGATATTTTGGGGGTTAAAGTTGCTTTAAAGTGACGCATGTGCGCAATTTACGCGTCAAAGCGCAGATTTGTTGCGTAAAAACAGTGAAAAGTTGGATAGAAGCGCGTGAATAAAGCTGCTCAGCGCAGGTTTAAAATGATCAACACACGGGATCATTTCCTCCTCCATCACTGATGTGTTCACCGGGTCGTTACCGGGTAAAAGAAGTAACGCGGTAACGCGTAAACTCCGCGTGCGAAAAAGAGAAGAGATGCTTGGTGGCCACGTCCCCTTGGAGACTGGAGAGACAACACGTGATGAGCTTTACTTATCAGGTTTAGAGAGAGGGGGGAGGAGAGGGGGACGGAGCTGGGAGTCCGGGGAGGAATTAAACTAAAACTAAAACTAAACATTTTCCTCTCGACGACTTCTTCCCTCGAGTTTTTTTTTTCTTTCCTCCTTTCCTCCGGGAGAGGAGAGAGAAGGGAGGAAGAGAAGCAGTAGAGGAGGAGGTTGTGGAGGAGGGAGGGGAGGGGTGGGGAGGGGAGGAGGGAGGGAGGGAGGAGGAGGAGAAGCCGGAGTAAAGTTTGTCCAAGTTTGCACATCCCTTCGGAAACGCCATTTTGATTCCTCTCCTCTCCGGAGCGAGTTTGCAGCCTCTCTCTCTCTCTCCCTTCTTTTTTTTCTTCATCCCCCCCTTTATCATCCACCATCACCGCCGTTCATCATCATCATCATCGCCCCCACCACCACCATCATCATCCTCGCCACGATGTCTCGGCGCAAGCAGCCCAACCCCAACAAAGTCAAGCGTAAGTCTGCCTTTTCTGCCTCTCCATCGCTGTATTTTGCTGCTTTTCTGGCTCCGGGCGCTCGCTTCACTCGGTGTCCGGGGTGCGGGTCGGTTCTTTGGGGAGGGGGGGTCGAGGAGTTTGGACTTGTGGCTTTAAAAGTAAAGTTTGAGCTGAGATGTGGACTCGGCTGGGGAGGGAGAAGAGTTTTTTCTCTCCTCTCCGTGTTGCTTCCTAGTTTGATGCGCATCCAAGCGGTGGAATTCAACCCCAGGTCTCTTCCTCATTCACCCTACTTCAACTAATTATCACCAACTAGTTGTTTTTTCGACTTTTGGTGCAACTTTACCACCCGGGTGCACGTTCGGGGCTGTTGTTTGGTGGTTTTGCCCCGCGGGGAGGGTGGCAGGAGGGGGTTCAAAGTCTGCTCGCCGCCGGAGTCGAGCATCCATATCTCGGGTGCACTTTGGTCGGAGCCTCGCTGTTAGTGGCCATGTGTAAAGCTACCAGACACCACCGGCAAGTTGACGGCAACCAGCGCCGCTGCTTCCGGTGCGCGCTTTCAAAGTAAAACCACCTGTTGATGCGCAAGTTTGTACTCGAGGTGATTCAGCTGTGAATGTGTTGGTTTGAGTGCCTTTGTGGATGTTTTACCTGACTCAGATTCTCTCTGGAGGTTCAGACTTATAGAAATTATCTGGAGGAGAAAGTGATGCAGCTGCTTTGTGATTGTCATCCTTACATTTGTAGACATACACCAACCATCAATACTAGGGGCAGTTGAAGCTGCGAGGACTTGTGAAAAACTCTTTTAGCTGACAGACAGAGAAATATTTTAACTATATTATCCATCTCTTAAATGTAGTTGGTGGTTTACGTTTCTCCAATGTGAGTTTTTGCAGTTTTTCTTGGTCATACATGGTAGAACACTGGATATATTTATGGGTCAAAGCATCTGAGGGCATTATCTCAGGCTCTGCTATTTCTACCAAAGGTTATACATGTAAAGTTGTTTTTTTCTTGCATGGGTTCAGAATTACTAAAGATAATCAGATTACTTTTAGATGTGGCTATGAAAAACATATTTCTTCATTTTGCAGAGGCAGGAACTAGTCTGTATTCTGCATTTTTGCTTCAAAAAATATTCTTAAAGGATTACTGGATTCTAAAAATAGTTGAAAACTGTTTTCCAGTGGTGTAGTAAATATATCATCTGGTTGTTGCTGCAAATGCACCACAGCATCATGAAAACTAACTTTAACCTAAATTATTTACACATGGTTTGTTAATAAGAGAGTATACCTTTATATAAATGTAAATACACAACTTTATCAACCAAAAACAACTCGGTAAAAGAAGTTTAGTGTAAGATTGAGCACGTTTTATTTTGTAGGAACATAGCGCCGAGCTTCCGGTCACATTCTAGCTAACGGCTGCTAGTTCGACGCTGCTGCCGTGACCTTGCCCAGACATATTTAACCAGAAACCGACCACTGTTCATTTATAAACTGCACCGACGGGGCGACGAGGAGGCCCGGGTCGCCTCGTCGCTCGACGTGTGCGAGTTCCCGCTGCTGTTGGGCGACTTTTCGCCGCGTTTCGGAGACTTTTTCCACCGTCTCCGGTTACGCGCAGCAACAGCAGCAGCAGCATCGACGTGACGCCTGTTGCATCCACCTCCTCCCCCCTCCTCCCTCCTCCTCCCCCTCTCCCTCCTCGGTCTCTCTTTTCTGTCTTTCGACATCATCCGTCGCTTTAACTTCCATTTTAAACGTTAACTCACGGTTTATTCCGACACTTTAACCCCCTCCGACCTCCAACCGTCGACTTTAGCAACTTTTCTTTAGCGTTAGCCGTTAGCCTCGTCGTCGGTTTTTTTCCGTGTTGGTACACGGCGGAGGATGCTGGCCGCGGCAGTTAAATCTAATAAAGTGGTTTTACTGTGTCAAAGAGACTTTCTTATCTCTGATCCGGGTCAATGATTGATGGGCCGGGGCCGGGGCTGGGTGTCTGAGTGGCCGGGAGAGGAGATGAGTTGATGGGGCTTCTCTGTCTCAGTCTCAGGGCTGAACTGGTGAGATAATGGTTGCTAGGGATTTTCTCTCTCTCTCTCTCTCTTCCCGTGTTCGCCCTGTGTCTCTCTACCTCTCTCCACCTCCCTGCTCAGGAACTCAAACTCGACTTTTACCAAGAAAATCCACTTTAATTATCAATTTTAAAACTTTTAGTGCTTTTTAAGTCATTACCAGTGAGTTTATAGCAACTTTAACCAACGTAAAGGCATCTGTAACCTCTGCAGTTCCGGATTAAAGTGTTTTAATGGTGGTTAAATGTGAATTTATACAAAGTTTTACACATTTAATGGCAGTTTTTACTCTTTATAATAAAGATTAGTGAGTTTATAGTAACTTAATCCAACATCAGAGCATCTTTAACCCACACAGTGTCCATATGTAGCCATTTTAAGTGCATTAGTGGTAGTTAAATGTGAATTTAACCTGAATTTGACATGTTTTTACTCGTTTTGTATATTAATAATCATCACAGAGTGACTGTTAATGTATTTGTAGTAATCAACAGTATCTTCATCCGACTTTACAGCATCTCTAACCTCTGCAGTGTCCACATGTAAGGATTTAACATGTTTTTATGGCTGTTAAATATGATTTTACACTACATTTTTTCATACTTAAAGGCAGTATTTACTCTTTATAATAATGATTTCTGACTTGACAGCATCTCTAACTCCTGCAGTGTCCATATGTAGCCATGCAAATTGCATTTGTGGTAGTTAAACAATTGCTTTATGGCAGTTTGTGTATCTATAATCATCACACAGCGACCTTTGTAGTAACGAACAGTGAGTTTACAGCAGCTTTATCCAACGTGATGGCTTCCCCTGCTCTGTCTATATGTATGGAGGTTAGATGTGAATTAATACCAAAGATATGGTGTTTACGTCAGTATTTACTTTTAGTAATCAATGAGTTTATAGTAACTTTATCTGACTTCATGGTGTCTTCTAATCTCACAGTAGAGGATTTAAAGTGTATTTATGATCATTAGATGTAAAGTTTTTATTGTTACAGTTTTAAAACAGGCACTTTTAGAGCATTTGTAGAAATCAACAGTGATTTATAGCAACTTAATTCAGTTTTACTGTGTCTTTAACCTGCACAGTATTTATATCCAGGGGTTAGTTTATGGGAGTTAACAATGTGTTTTATTGTAGTTTCTACTCTCCATATTAATAATGAGTTTACAGTAACTTTAACTCCTACACTTTAACCTGTTTAACTGAGTGTTTGTAGAACTCAGTGGTGACTAAACTTTGACTTTACTGTAGTGACTCTTTAACTCCTGTTTTCTGGTTTATTTTTAATTCCTATAATGATCCTGTACGTATGAGTGGAGTCAGTAAAGACTCCTTCCTGTGGTGACTCTCAGAGCATCTTCAGTCAGTTTTAATATTCTGACGTTATCTGACTGTACTGCAGCTTTAAATGGATTTAAATGTGTTTGTGGCACCTTGTAGTGACTTCAGGGGTTAATTTAAATATAGTGATGCTTTAACACTCATACTGGTGTTTACAGTGTTCAGTTTAAAAGCATCTCCCTCAGGAACATGCAGTGTGTTTTTAGTGTGCAGTAGAGACAGTAGAGACTCTCTTATGCTTTACATTAGCTCTACTCCCTGTGGTTTTCCTTTAATAACTCCACAGGGACGTGAATGTAAACATATATTAAACCATGAAGGTGTTCCTGCAGTGCGTTTATTGCAATCTGAATTGTATTTGTACTTTTTGTTGTGTTTTACCTCCTGTTGTGACTTCAGCACAGAGCGTGCAGAGGCTTCACGATGCTTTTATTTTGGCGGGACAGTCCCTTTAGCATCCTTATAAACCTTTGTCTGCGTTTAGAGGCCGTGGTCGTGAGTTCTGATGCTTTTTCAGATGAGGTGGAAGTTTTTCTCAGAGGATAGAAGTTGTACTCCTGCTGCTGTTGGTCCTCCTCTCCTCCCCCTCCTCCCCCTCCTCCCCTCCTCCTCCTCCTCCTCCTGAAGAGGAGGAGGAGAGATCCGGATGAGCAGTTAGCATTCCATTACGAAATTCAACACTGAGGCCGAGCTGGGCCCTCGGCGACAGGCGCAGATCTCTCTCTCTCTCCCTCCCTCCTCCTCACTCCCTCCCCCTCTCTCTTCTCGTTGAGGGGGAAACTTTAACTCCGCTCTTCTTCTTCTTCTCTCCTCGTTTTGTGGAGCAGAGGCGGCGTTTTCAAATAGAGATGCATGCTGGGTGTGAGAGGGGAGGGAGGGGGGAGAATGGGGAGGGGAGGGGAGGGGGGTGTTAATGAAAACATCAAAGTGGATGTCGAGTCT
This sequence comes from Lates japonicus, assembly GCA_033238685.1. Lineage (NCBI taxonomy): Eukaryota > Metazoa > Chordata > Actinopteri > Centropomidae > Lates > Lates japonicus. The sequence continues at coordinate 2,033,058 of BRZM01000045.1, read as the reverse complement.
CTGCGTCTCTCTGAGCTGAGGATGCTGTAAGAGAAGAACAGCTTCTTCTTCTTCTTCTTCTTCTTCTTCTTCTTCTTCTTCTGTGGTGGTGGACATTTTAAAATGCTGACGGCAGATGATGTAGTCGATGATGTGTCACACACACACACACACACACACACACACACACACTCGCACACAAAGACTGTCTTGTGCGACGGGGGCATCCTCCATTGTGAGTGCAGTTTTGTGGGAAATGAAATCACACACACACACACACACACTCAGCCTGCAGTTACAGACATGATGCAGCTTGACGCTCAGGTGTTTGTTTTGCTTCTGTGCAGGTGATAAAAGTTTGAAACCAACCGACTGTGACTGGTCGACTCCTTCAGGAGAAAACTGTTTGATCAGGGCTGATTGATTATTTATTAGTGATCAGTGAATCCTCACAGAGACAGAAAAACGATCCACAACTTTATTTAATTTAATTGAAGTGATTTTATTTATAGTTTAATACAAATAAAACAAAAATTATTTGTCAAATATTTTAAAAAGTATTCAGAGAATATTTTTATTTATATTCAGACTTTGTTTTAATGATTTGAATCATTGATCATTTAGAAACAACAGTAAATACATTTCTGAAAATGTAAATTTATATATAGTCTACAAGAGAATACAGTATGTCTGCCCCAGTTCTATCAAATGCCAGTTTTAAAACAAATCGTTGTATTTTTTACTCTCCAAATATATTAGTTTTTCAATTAATATCCAGTTTTTATTTAAATATAATTTATTTAGCTTCTTTTTTTACAAAAAATAAATACCTGTATCTTATAATAAATACATAGAATAAATAAAAATACATTAATCCTTGTTGGTAAAATAATTATATTGTAGAATAAAAATACAGATTTATCCTCTTTTTAGGATTGAAGATGATTCTCCACAAAATATTTAAAGATTATGATCAGAGGAAAAGTCAGTGTGGTCTGAGTTATTAACACTGATAATTACAGGGTAGTCCTGTGTGTGTGTGTGTGTGTGTGTGTGTAAACAGTGTGAATGAATGAGTGAATGAGTGTGAGTTAATGAGGAGCCTCAGTGGGACGTTTGTGTTGAACAGGGACTGAAATGAAGCAGCTAATTAAAAACTCTCGTTTTCCCTCGGAGACACATTAACCTCAGTTTATTTCACACACACACACACTCTCTCTCTCTCTCTATTGATTCACACAGTTTCAATCACATGACTTAACAGTCGACAGACGACCTCAGAAAACACCTGACGACTCTGTCTTTTCTTTCTGTGTGACCTCAAAAAGTTCAATTATTTTTTAGAGCTGCGACTAACAACTGTTTTCATCGTAGATTTTCTGTGCGTTCTTCAGTTCATAAAATCCCATTATAATCTGCAGTATTCAGCAGATTTTAATTACTACAAGAGATATTCACTTTACCACAAATTAAATATAAGAAAAGCAGCAAATATTCACAGTTCAGAGGCAGGAAGTTGCTGCAGAAAACTGACTTAAACAACCTTTAATTGTTTTTCAGTTAATGAAACAGCAATGAAACAATTAATTGACTTATCCTGTAATTTCACAGTGTACACGTTTCACCTGTTAATCAAGAGAATAATCAGTAAGTTAATTAACTGTGAGAATTGTTGGTTGCAGCTGTAGAGTTGTATATAAATTAAGGATGAAGCAGAAAATAAATGTATTTTCGTCTCTTCTTCGAGCTGCAGCTCAGTGAATATTCACTCTGTTTATTTGAAAACCACCTGATAAAGACAGGCAGGTTGACGCTCCTGTGCTTGGTCACATGACCTCGTCAGAGCCAATCAGAGCTCGAGCTGCAGCAGTGTGACTTGACCCTGGATTACCACACACACACACACACACAACAACATGAGTGATGCATGTCGTGGTGTTTGTGCGTCGGTGACGTCCTGCTGAGGGTTTTTAGGCGACACAACGCACATTAACACCATCAGCTCCTCAGACAGTGAACGTTACTCCTCCTTCCTCCTTCTCCTCCTCTCCCTCTCCTTCTGCGCCCGGCCTCTATTTATAGACCCGCCTTTTTTAGATAAGATTATGTTCCATCCCCCGACCGACAGGAGGAGGAGGAGGAGAGGGGGTGAATCAGGGTGTTTGGGGTGAAAGTTGAACTGTGATCTGTTCACGTTCTGCAGCTTTACATGTTGGCATCATTAGGATAAAACTACAGAACTCTCTCCTCTGTTGAAAAACTTAAGTGCTTTTTACTACAAACTGAAACGTCAACAAGTGGTGACGAAAAGATTACACAACAGATGTTTTAAAGTTTTGAAATGTGACTTTTTAAGCCTTAAAATTTGACTTTTTTAGCAACAAAATGTAACTTCATAAGCGTTAAAGTGTCATTTTAAAATCTAAGCTTTTAAGTTTTAAAATGTGACGACTTCAGCTTTACAGCATCTTAAAACTTGACATTTGAAGTTTTAAAACATGATTTTAAGCATTAAGATGTGCCTTTCAAAGCATTAAGCATGATTTAAGTGTTAAAACTTAAATCAACTTAAGTGATTTCAACACAATTTTAAGCTAAATCTTGACTTAATACGTTAAACTTTGACATTATGCATTAAAAACTGACTTATTTATTTGAATTGAAATCTGACTTTTTGTGTGTTTAAACTTGACTTTTTGAGTTCAAACCTGACTTAATGCGATAAAACTTGACTTTTGAAGTGTTGAAACCTGACTTAAGTGATCCTCAGCTGATTTTCTGCTTTTGTCTTTTGCGACAAACTGAATATCTTTGACTTATTAAGTCGGTCAAAACGAGACATCTGAAGTCATCACTTTAGGCTCCGGGAAACTGTGGTTGGTGTTTGTTGAAAGATCCAGAATAAGTTGTTGAAGTGTGATCAGCAGCAGATCAGAGAGAGAATTTATTCAGTTGAGTGTGTTGATGATTAAAAACCAGTTATTTTCATCAGGGCGGAGGTTCAGCTTGTTGTTTCTGATCGGGGTGGGGGCCGTCTGAGACAGTCAGGATGTAGATGTAGAGGTGTGGTGGGCGGGGGATGGAGGGTGGGGGATGGGTGGGAGTCAACCCATTACACCTCAGTCTGGACCAAATGGCTCATCACCGTCCCCCCTCCCCCTCCACAGAGGATCCATGTTTGATCTAAAGACTCAGTGAACTGACAGAATCAGATTTAAATGCTTTTATTTTAACATTTCCTTCAGTCAGAGACACATATTTTTAGAGTTATTATTTTATGTAAAACAGTAAATAAACCTCAGAACTGAAGAGAAAAGGTATAAAAGTTTAAATGATTAAAATGTAAGTATTAAAGGGTAAATTCAGCGTTACTTTATCAGAGTCTCTATAAATCAGTGAGGCTGTTAAATAAATAAACCACCACCTCTGCCTTTAGTCTGGTGGAGTCTCCAGGGGTGAAAGTGAAACAAAACTTAAAAAGTTTCCTTCAAACCACGACTGTTTCTGATACTGTTTCACTTATAGATCTGCTTTTTTTAGTAGGTTTGGATGCAGAAATCTAGATTCAGCATTAGGTCAGGGGTAATAATCTAAACAAAAATTTAAAAAAAATATTTACAAAAAATCAGCTTCATTGCACCACAGACGCCGCTGAGAAACAGGAAACGCCACATCCAATCGCAGATCAGCGACTCTTACCTTTTTTTGCTAAATCTGATCGCAAAAGTATAATTAGCTAATTTTATTAGCTCATTAACTGCAGGTGTAATGCACGGCTGTGGTGTGATGATTTAATCTCGGAGAAGTTTCAAGCTTCTGTCTTGTAAATTTACGACCTCAATCTTCTTCTTTTTTTCTTGTAAATTTACTATTTTCATCTTTATAGAATATCAGAGTTTTTTTGTCGAAGATTTATGAATTTAATCTTAGAGAGTGTCCAGATTTTTTTCACGTAAATTTTAGTTTTTCTTGTAAATTCATCTCTTTCATCTCAGAATATCTTGGTTTTTTGTAAATGTTTGAGTTTTTTCTTGTAAATTTGCGACTGAAATCTTGTGTAGTTATTGTAGCACGTTTCACAACATATTATCGGTAGTGGAAGCTGTTTGATTGATCAGGGATCAATAAAGTATTATCTTAAGCCATAATCACACATATTTAGTGTTAGTAATCTGAATCTGCAAAGTAACTAAAGGTAAAAGTAGTAAAAAGTACAATATTTCCCATTTGAAATGTAGTGGAGTAGAGGTATAAGGTAGCAGAAAATGAAAATACTCAAATGAAGTACAATTACCTTTAAAATAGTACTTTTCACCACTGCAGAAAAGTAAGTAAGGCACCTTCACCTCCGACTACACTGAGCCTGTAACTGTAACTGAACTCCAAGTTACTAAAAATAAAGTCTGTGTTTTCCCAGGAACGATTCCTTTACAAATTTTAAAAACACCCTTTTCCTCAGAGACGATCTGTGCCGTGTCTGAATAATTCAGAGCGCTGAGTTTTCAGGAAGCGGTGTTGTAAACACTCGGCGCTTGCAGGCGTTAGCGGTGAGTCAGGGTTTCGGGCGGTGTCGTCAGGTCAGGAGGATGCTCGCTGCCTCTGAAGGTGTGGAGGTGAGTCACAGGTGGATCAGACGTCCTGGAGGGAAACTCAGAGCAGATTATAGCTTTTAGAAAGAAATTCACTTCAGGTTGTTTATATGCAGAAGAAATGAGGTGATGTAACTGAGATAACAGTAATCAATTTTTCTCGTAAAAATGCAAAGTATTTGTTGCTTTTCTTTGTCATATGTGAAAGTTCATGAAACATCTTTTAGTTTTGGACTAATTTTCACGGGAAATTAAAACAGGAACTTTTGTTATTTAGCGAAGTCGTACGAAATGTTGTCAGTCCGCTTCAGTCCTCAGGCTCTCATGCTAGTTGTGTTATTTAGAGCTTTATCACTTAGTCTATTGATCAATTAGTCGATCAACTGGAAATTAATCTCAGTATTTTGGTAACTGAAAAAACACTTTTGTAATTTTTTAAGCAAAAATACGAAATATTCATTGAGGATTTCTTCTCTTTGTCGTACATGAATATCGTTGGGTTTTGGGACTTTGTGTACTTGTTGCTATCTCCTGAAGTTTCATAGACAAATCTATTGATCGGGATAATCTGCAGGTTTAATGTAATTAGCTGATGAGTTGAATCAGTCACATGACCTCTCACCTGCACAGACTGTAAGAAGTTGTAACGTCTGATCACCAATAAACGGATCAATACAGAGAGCTCAGAACTGAACGCTGAGTCCTGACGGAGAGAGAGACAAGAAGAGGATGAGTGTAACGAGAGACGAGGGATGAATAGCGCTAAAGTAGGACACACACGCACACACACACACACAGTTTAGCGTGTCGTCTGATGGGCCTCCTCCCATGTATTTCTGTGTGGTTGGTATCAACACACACACACACACACTCTTTGAACCTTGTGGTCTCGTCACTGGGTTTAAATTTAGGCTGGAGGCAGCTCGGTTATATTGACACACACACACACACACACAGACCACCGTCTTTATATAGCAGTGAATACGCTATAGTTAGAGAGAGTAAATATTACAATCTTCTCTGTTTGGCCTCGAGCTTCACATGACGAAGACTCGATGTTGTAGCTGCAGCTGAAGATGATTTTCTTCACAGATTGATTATTGATCACAGAGAAGATATCTGTTATTTGTCTCATCAGCTTCTTAAAACCCAAGAATGTTCAGTTTATGATGTTAAACAGAGACGAAGCAGAGAATCCTCAGCTATATTTGACTTTGCTGCTTGAAAAGGCCTGTTTATGTATTTTTGTCGTTTTTAAAAACGCTTGTTTTCTAAATGAAGTTTTGTATTGGAGGCAGGAAAGTTTTCCCCGTGTTAAACTTCAGTCTTCATCCTCTGAGAGTTTGAGATGTTGAATGTGTCTGATTTTAAACCTGGAAACTTCCCGCACGATGAAGCCAGGATCAGTAGAAACTTTAACTGTGTTTCAGTTGTGGCTCTGTTCGTCTTTGGCCTTGACCTGATGAGTTTGTTACAGAGGGACATTTACATAACTCGGCTTGTCTGGAGCCGATAAGCTCCTGTTGGTTTTTACTGTTTGTTTGATGCTTCATGTCTATATCTGTTAAATCACAGAAAACTGGCTGGAGTTTGGTGAACAGATCGTTTTAGAATCATTATTTTCTTGATAATTGCGACTTTTTCTACAAAAACACCAAATTTTCTACTTTAAAACTCATCAGCATCTTTCTCGTTTGACTCTTCCCTCCACAAATATCGACTGTGGTGACGTTTATTTTTTGTTTTGTTTTTTTTGTTTCTGAGTTGTTGAAATTTTTTCTGGAAACTCGGCAGCAGAGGACAAACAACATCTCTGACGCTTACGTAACTCTCTGTGTCTCTCTGATAATAATAAAGGCTTCACATGGACCAACACTGAGGAGAGAGAGGAGCTATTGTTTCTCCACTTCCTCCATCTCCTCCTCTGCTCTCCTGATGAGAGGCTGCTTCACTTCCCGTTAACCCCTCCATCCTCCATCCTCCATCCTCCTCTCTCCTCTCTCTTTATTTAATGTAAAATCTTAATCTGTGATTTCTCCATTGGTCACATGATTCACGTTTGTCTTTTACTTCCTATAATTAGGGCTGCAGTGCTATAAATTTGATATCCTCAGAAAGTGTAACTTCCACTGAATCTAAAAATACATGTTTCATGTCTGTGTGTTCAGATTTGAGAGAGTTACAGTCCGATGAAACGTGTGACCACCTGTAGTTAGATTCTCACTGCTCCTTTAAATGTAACCAGCAGCAGTTTGGTCTTAAACACATAAAATCATAAACTGACTTTAAAGATAAGCGTCTGTGAGCATCCTCCTCCTCCTCCTGCCTTTCATCTCCTCAGCTCCTCCCTCCCTCTCCTCTGAGATATACCCTCTGTTTCCTCCTCCCTCCTCCTCCCTCCATCCGTTGTGACATTCTTTCACAGCCGAGGCGCTCGGACTTTGGACTCGCAGTAAATACGGCTTTATTTGCTGCAAACAGGGTGAAGGTGGCTCTGAGTGTGTGTGTGTGTGTGTGTGTGTGTGACGGCTGATATACACACTCCCGTTGCAGCGGTAGTTAGCTCCACAAGCTGCTTATCAGCGGGACAGTCTCACCACACCCACAGCTCTCAGCCTCTGCTGGCATCCCATACAACAGGTCTGTCCTACACTTCATTCCTCCGCTCTTCATCCATCCATCCATCCATCCTTACGTCCGTCCGTCTGTCAGTGCTGCTCAAACACACCTTCAGCTTTACTAAAGCTGAAGAGGCAGCTCCACCCTGTCCTGTGTTGCAGCTACGATGCACAACATCCTGCAGTTTTGTCAAAATAAAACAAGTCTGAGCTCTCCAAACTGCTGCTGCGCAGAATGAGGCAGCGTTTGCTGCATGACCTCTTCAAAGTAAAATTCACAGGAAAACCAAAAACTCCACGACATCGTCTTCCTGTTTCTGCAGAATTTTATTTTGACAAGACAGATCTTTTCCTCATCCTGTGACAAAGAGATTTAAAACCCTCCTAAAAGTAAAAGCTTAAAACAGGTTAGATCCATAACTCGAGTTTTAAGTCACCTGTAGAAAACTTTAAATGACAGGAAACAGACTTCTGGAGCTTTCAGCTGCATCACACTGTCTCCTTCAGGAGTTTACGTCACACAAAATGCAAAAAATATACTTTGGTAAAGATAAAATGTAAGTGGGAAAACTTCCAAATCAACAATCAGTAAAAATATTTTTTAAAAGTTGTAAACAAGACAGTTTCCACTCAAGGGCCACTTACTAGTCTGCTCTGGAGCTCTCAGCTGTATCACACTGTCGTCTTCAAAAGATGAAGTTTTACTGAATATAAAAATACCAGTTTGTTTATTTATATTAATGATAGCTAAACGAGACAAGTCTCCACTAAAAGTCCACTTACTAACAAAGCTAAATTTAAAATACAGTAAATCAAACAGGAAAAAAACAGAAGAAAAAAAGAAAATTAAAAAAAGAAAACTTAAAACGGTTTAAGTTTTTTGAAAAGATAATTTCCTCTGTGATTAAAAAACTAAATCAGGGTTGTTGTAGAAGAAAAGTTTTAAGTTGGAGGACAGAAATTAAAAATATAAAGAAAAGTTGTAATGAGTGAAAAGTCGCAGAAAAAGTTTCTAAACCCAAATAAATTGTAATTTAAATGTAAAAAGTGACAGTTTGAGGTGTTCTGGTGTCAGGTCTCTGCTCTGTGATCAGTGGAACCTTCCTGCCCCCCCCCCCCCCGGATGAAGCTGCAGAGTGGTACGTCCCACACACTCCTGAAGCATGATGGAGGCTCTGAGGGGAGGCTGCCAGTGTCTCTCTCTCTCTGTCTTTCTGTGTCTGTCCCCTGCTCGCTCGCCCTCCTCCTCCCCCACTCGCCCTTTCTTGCTGACTAAACAGTTTTGTCAGCTGGTTGCTGCTCTGCTGCAGGATTGGAGGGAGGGAGGGAGAGGGGGGAGACGAGGGAGAGAGAGCATGCAAAATGCAAATAACAGTGTAGTTTATGGTGGTAAAGTCAACACTGGTAGATTGAGTTTTAACCGCAATCACAACTTTAGTAAAGTGTGTGTGTGTCCGTGTGTGTGTGTGTGTGTGTGTGTTAAAGTCCATTTCCTCTATATCCTCCTGCAGCTTCAGTCTGATTTTATTCACAAACCAAACACTTCTGCTGCGTCATTTTCAGTTTTTTCTCAAACTCCAGATTCATTTTGTGTGTCTCTCTGCTCGTTGTGCGACTTCCTGCAGCCGATTGTTGGTTTTTAAGTGATTTAAATTGTGTGACAGTGTGTAGATGTTGTCGTGCAGCAGATGTGAGTGTGTGTTGTTGTGTTGTTGTTGTTGTTGTAGTGGAGTGTTTAAGTGGCCTGACGGAGCAGCAGCATGTGAATGGAGCAAACAGACCCGGCCTGAATAATCCCCGTTAATCTGACTGTTAGCGAGGCTGTAATCTCTCACACACACACACACTCAGCCCCTCCCTCCTCTGAAAAGGTACCATTGTTTGTTCTGCAAACACAGGACACGCCTCGTTTCCGTGGCGACCACAGCGCCCGACATGCCCCCAGACTTTTTTTTTTTTTAAGCATCCATGTTTAACTGAGCATCCCTCTGAAAGGGGGGGGTGTTACAGGATGTGAGAGAGGAGGAGGAGTGATGTTACTACTTCTCCTCTCCTCTCACCTTGTTCCCTATCCTCTTTACTTCCTTGTTTTCACTCCTAGTTTTCTTGTCTCCTCTCCTCACCTCTCTTATCCTTATCTCCTCTCCTCTCGTCTCCTTCCCTTGTCCCCTCTCCTTGTCTCCTCCTCTCTTCTCTCCTCCCCTCTACCCTCCTTATCTCCTCTCCTCGTGATGTTTTACCTACAAAGACTTTTATTCTGTAGAATCTTTAGATGCTCTTATTTTGAAGATGTGACGAGGTGTGTGTGTGTGTGTGTGTGTGTGTGTCCATTCCCAGACATGCGTTTGACTAATTATCATTCTCTTTGTATTTAGCGATGACACACACACACACACACACTCTGTGGTTAAACTATTGTAGGATTTCAGGGATTACACACACACACACAGACACACACACACACACCAGCAATAATTACAGACTGTACAGATGAGCCCCCACACACACACACACACACACACACACACAGCAGCATCACGGTGTCGCTATTATGATGACACTCACAAACACACACACACTCAGCTGATTCTGTCCATCAATGTTAAACTGACTTCACTCTGAAAAAACATTTTCTATGTATCTGAGTGTGTGTTTCACTGCAGGAGATATTAGTATGTGTGTGTGTGTGTGTGTGTGTGTGAGAGAGAGAGACAGGACAGAGAAACCTGAAGCTCTGTGTTCTTATTTATCGCTGGTTTTTGTCGGTGGAGTTCAGTGTGTGAAGGTTCAGAGAGTCTGTGTCCTCAGTCTGCAGACACAACGTCCACAAACACTCAGATACAGGAGGACGCACTGACTTCACCACTTCATCTGTTTCACTTCTTCACTTCTTCACCACTTTATCTTCTTTTTTTAGTTTGTTTTGACAGAAAAATCACGTCTGTTAAAGAAAAGCCTCAAATCCTCTCATTTATGAAGCTTGGATCTTTAAATATTTGATATTTGTGCTTAAAAACAATTAACTAATGATCAAAAATAGTTGCCGAATTATTCTCTGTTGATCAACTAGTTGATTAGTTGATGAATTGTTGCAGCTGTTTAAGAAATGGATTTACAAACTGATAGAAAGGAAATGAAAAAACGCTGCAAACTTAAATGGAGTTCTGTTGGTGTGCTTCTAAATGGGGGATGTGTGTTTTTGGAGGTGATGGGGGGATGTGTGTGTATCGGGGGGGATGGGGCCTAGGTGTGTGTGTTTGTCAGGGAGGGTCCATAGGTGTGTTTGTGTGTGGAGTGTAGACTCAGGTGTGTGTACTAGTAGTAGTAGAAGGTGTGCCCACCAAACTCCATTCAGCTTTTAGTTGAAAATACAATAAACCCTCCCATGGGAAAGTGGTGTGGTGCGAGACACACACCTATGCATAAATACACAAAGGTGTGTGTGTGTGTGTGTGTGTGGTGGTGTGTGTGTGTGTGTTGCCCTGGAGGCAGACACACAAAGAGGCTCTGAGTCTTTTCACTCAACTGAAACCTGGTCCTCCTCAGCACCACGCCCTGCACACACACACACACACACACACACACACTCAGGATTATTGTCGTCTGTTTCACATCAATCTGCATCTTATTTCTCTTCATCCTCTCCTCCATCTTTGTCTCCCCCCTCTCCCTTCTCTTTTTCTGTTTCTTCCTCCCTCTTATCTCCCCCCTCTCCTACTTTTCCTTTATTTCTGCAGCTTTCCAAAATAAAAGCTTTTAAAAAAAGGCTGAAATCAGCTGTTCTGGAGCTTGTTGTTCACAAGTGAACTTGCTCCTCACCTCTTTGGGGGAGGGAGGGAGGGGGAGAGAGGGAGTCAGTTAGGTTGAAACAGAGGAATGCTGGGTCCCTGCAGACCCACCTTCCTCTGCATCCTGCTTCCTCTCCAGACAGGAAGTGAAGGATACGGTGGTGTTGTTTCAGCACCGATAAGCACCAGGATGGAGGATAAAGGAGATCAGCAGTGCCTGAAGAGTTGGACTTTGTCAGAGTTAACCCCCCCTCAGTAACACATTAACTGCTTATCTTGAGCAGCCCTTTGCTCTCACTGTATAAAAGATGCTGTAAAAGGGGCTGACGGTAAACGAGGAAACAGACGGTGTGCGAGGATTCAAACCCTCAACCTCTGTCTTAAACAGAAAGTTTAAATATCTGATCTTCGTCTGTCTCTTTATGTTTAATTTGGTCGAAATAGGTCGTAGGATGGTTGGTGTGTGGGATTGAATTCAGTAGGATAAAGAGGTAAATGTAGAGAAGACATGATGATGGAGAGAGAGAGAGAGGGAGAGAAACTCCCCCTCTTTTCACAATAAAGGTCGTCTTTGTGTCAGAAGAATTCAGCCTTCATGTCCGACTCAGATGTAATTAGATGATGCAGTTCAGCTGAGGCCTCAGAGATGCTGCTCCTCTCTCTCCTCCTCATCCCTCCTTCTTTCTCCCTACCCCTTCTTGTTTCCTCCTCACTTTCCTTGCTTTTCTTTCCTTTTCCTGTCTCCTCCTCCTCCATCTCTCCTTTCATCCATCCTTCTTACATCTCTGACTCCTCCTTTCTTTTCCCTGTCCCCTCCTTCTCCTCTTCTCCTTCTCATCCCTCCTTTTTCTCCTCAAGTTCTTCCTCTTTCTCCCTCCTTTCCTTGCCTCCTTCCCTTCTCTTTTTCTCTGCCTCATGTCATCACTCCTTTTTCTGTCTGTTCTCCTCCACAGTCTCCTCCTCCTCCTCCCTCTCTCCCTCTGATACAGACTAAAGTACAAGGCTAGACGCTTCAGCCAATCAGAGCCCTCGCTAACTGCAACACTCCCATCCCACATCTGTGTGTGTGTATTAGTAATTTAAACAGCTGTCGTTGCCGGGGAGACAAACTTTTTCCAGTTTGGACCAGTTTAACTTTATTTCAGCTTCCTTTCCTCCCTCCTATCTCCTTCTCTTGTCTCATTTCCTCCCTCTCTCCATTTTGATCCTTTTTGTTTAACCAGAAACAAGAAGAGAGTATTTACCAGACTCCATTGAGAAACATTGCTCTCACTGAGCAGAACATGAGCTGCTGCCCATCTGTTAGTAGTGTGGTTTGTGTTAGTGTGTGGTACTTTACTTCAGTAAAGTATCTGATTACTCTTCCACCACTGAAAGCCACACAGTAACACAGACACACTAACAGATGGAGGCAGTGGTATCCCAGCAGCTTTTGTGTTCTGCTCGGTAAAATCGCTGTTTTTGTCAATGGAGTCTGGTATTGATATAAAGTGATATTTCAGCTCAAACTCAAAAGATGTGTGTAACCAGCTTAGTGTTGACACACTCTGAGAGAAAACCTCCTCCTCCTCCTCCTCCTGCTGCTGCTGGAGTTACAACAACAATAGGGGCTGGGTGTGACTCCTCTTGTCCCTCCTCCTCCTCCTTTCTTTTCTCTCCATCTCTTTCTGTATGCAAAGTAAACCCTCTCAGCTCTTTCATCACCTGAAATACAGGATGACTGTGTTTGTGTGTGTGTGTGTGTGTGTGTTGAATAAGTCTGGAGCTCAAACCGGCTTTGGCATGTACGAGCATGCTCAGAGGCCTCAAGGCAACACACACACACACTACGCCACACTAACACACACTCTATGAAGCTGTTGTGAGTCTTTAATCAATAACAGGATGATAATCTATTGATGAGTAATCAGAGAATCACTCTTCAGCTCAGTTATTGCTAAAAAAAGGCGCTTTAGCTTTTCACTTCACTTTTCACTCGTGTCCTCTTGTCATATGATCAGATTCCGATTACGTATTGATAACCAATATTTTACTTCTGGGTTAATTCAGGGTTTTCCACAAGTGCATCCAACATCCAGCAGGATGACAGAAGCAGTCGGCTTGATTTCATTGTTAAACAACTCTTTGCATTTCATTTGTAGGTTCAGATTCCTTCAGTGTCAGTGCTTCAGGAGGTTTTAAAGGTTAGCTGAATTCTCCTCAGAGGTCTCCTCCTCTCTGTAACAAACAGAGCAGCTGATTCAAACCAGTAAAACTCTGAATAAAACAGGTTCATAATTAAAATCAGTGTTTTTCCAGTGTTCTTCAGGGGCTGCGAGCTGTTAGCTGAGCTGCTGCTAACGTTAGCTCAGCTTGTTTCTCTGATAGCTTCAGATCCAGACGACTAAAATCCTTCATGGTTTAATATTAAAGTTCTAACGTTATAAAAAGCGAGTGTCATGACGTTAAACTGAACACGTTTTAACACCAACAGCTGGAAAACCCTGGTTATTGATTATCACAGCAGCTGCTGATTGATCGTCTGTCGGTCGACTCTGTAGTTAATAGATGAGTTGCAGGTTTGAAGGATCTTTTAGTGACTGTTACACACACACACACACACACACACACACACACTCAGCAGTTGTAGTCAGTTGGTGTTGAGAGAACACACACTCCCTGATAGACTGAAGAGAGAGGGATAACAACAGCCTGTTATGGATGTGGCCAGCTGTGTGTGTCTCTGTGTGTGTGTGTGTGTGTGTGTGTGTGTGTGTGTGTGTGTGTGTGACTCATCTCTCCCCCTCCCACCTCCTCTCCCCAACACACACACCAGTATCTGGCAGCCTACAAATATGTCGACTTTCTGACCCACACACACACTCAGACACACACGTCCAGTTGTGTTGCAGATATGCAGGCGGTGTGTGTGCCAGCTGCTGTGTGTGTGTGTGTGTGTGGATTTAGGGGATGAATGTGTCACTTGTTGAGCACAGAGACAACTGCTGGAGGAGGAGGAGGAGGAGAGAGTGACTCCTGCAGGGATGGATGGATGAAGTGATGGAGAGAGAAAAGAGGAGGACAGGGCAGGACAGAGTGTGTGTTGTAGCTGATGTTAGCTTTAAAATGACTTCATATCCCATCCTGCACCTCTCTAGCATTGTGTATGTAAGTGAATCTAGTGGTTGATTTTCAGATTTTAATGGATTTTCAAGCAGAAATTGTGCAAAAAAAGTCAAATATTTGCAGATTTGTGTATTTTCTTTGACATATTTTGTTAGAAACTGAATATTTTTGATTTAAAGACGTTACCATCAAATCAGGGACAGTTTTTGACGTATTTATTGATGATAAGATGGAAATATTAATCGTCAGATCTGCAGCTTTAAACTGGACGTTCAGGATTAATAAGGACTTCACAGCCTAATGTGGATGTATGTGCAGTATGTGTGCGTGTTTGTGTGTGTTACACAACCTGTTAAAAACCACGACGACAGCAGCCGCAGCAGCACAAGTGTTTGGCAGAACGACAAGAGACGTGTTGTGAGTCGGTGGTGCAGGTTAGCATCTGGTGACTCACAAGTGAATGAAGCTTTTAGTGACACACACACACAGAGTCCAGGTTAGCATCTGGTAGCATGGTGTGAATGAATAGAGGTCTAACAGAGGAGAGAGCAGAGGTCGTTGGCTGTCTACGACACCTGGTGTTTGTGTGTGTGTGTGTGTGTGAGACAGCTGCTCAGCACGTTGACAGGGACCCCACCCCTCCTTCACTATTCTGACTTACTGCCCCCCTCCCCCCCTCCCCTCACTGTGGCTGTAACTACAGTAGAAAGCTGGAAAAAGAGAAGGCAGTAAATCAGCCTCACACACACTCATGCTGCTCATAAAAAGTCAGCTGATGTGACTTTTTGCAGCCTTTTGATTTTTTCTCCTCGTTCCCATGTTCATATGAGGAATCAGTCCGTCTTCAACATACAGGAACTAATACCGCTGCGTCATGACGGGCAGAACCAGCAGCTCAGTTTCTCTTTGACAAACTCCCCGACTCTTTGAATGTCACGTCACCCGCTCACCATCATCACATCTTAAAGAAACTTTTAGGTTTCTCACAATCCAGGAAGTGAATGTGACGCATCTGTAACAGCTTTGTAAGACGACCCGACGTTATACTGAAGAATCAGAAAGTCAAAAGTGGCTTAAAGGCATCTTTAGCGCATCTTAAAGGAAATCTAAAATAGTGAAAGGATATCATGAGGCGTCTCAGAGCATAACAGGACCACTGTACCTCCATGTCACAGACACAGCCTTAATGTTTTTAGCTGTAACATCCTTTTTGTTTAACAAGAAACATCACTATATATCACTACCAGACTCCATTCATAAAAACACCAATTTTACAGAGCAAAACTCAGGAGCTCCTGCCTCCATCTGTTAGTAAGTTTGAGTTATTGTGTGGTACTTTTACTTATATAAAGTATCTGATTACTTCTTCCACCACTGAAAGCCACACAGTAACACAAATATACTAACAGATCAAGGCAGGGGCTCCTGTGTTCTGCTCGGTAAAATTCCTGTTTTTGTCAATGGAGTCTGGTGTTGAGATATAGTGATGTTTATCTCTGTAGGAATCATATCCATAATGTTGTCAGACACTTATAATAAGACCCAGGTTCAGGGCTGCAATGTTGATAAAATCATCAGTGTGCAGTTTGTTGTGAATCAGTTTTTCTGACACGTTTGGAAACTTTGGGATTTCCACTTGAATTTAAAAATGTTTTTCAGACACCATTTGGGGGTGTTGCAAATCATCTTTCACAGTCATCGTGAAACATCCGAAGGCGTCATACATGAGTTATAAAACATGTTAAGGGTCTTGCGAGGTGTGTCACGGTATCTCGACTGTTTATACGAAAGATCTGAGAACCTTTTTTTTTTAGATGTCACTCGACACATGATCAGACTTGAGCAGAGAGTTAACCAGTAACTGCATGTACTGACTCATCTGTGTGTGGTTTGAACAGTTGATAAGGATGCTGTGGAGAAACAGAGAGGGAGGGGGGAGGTAGGAGGGGAGGTGTTGATGTCCTTGAGGCAGGAGTCAGGCAGTTTGCCAGGGCCACAGTCCTGCTGGCAGCCAATCAGCTTCAAGGTTACATGGAGGTGGGCGGGCAGCCGGCCAATCAGGGCAGAGTTTAGTGCAGGATGAGGAGTGAAGCGGCTCGTCTGGTCTGACTGGATTCTCTCTCTCTCTCTGTGACAAGACGTTCACTTCTTTCTTGTGTTTTCCTCCTTCTTCTCTCACTTCCTTTTTTTTTAGTCAGCGAGCTCTCTCCCTCCACACCCACTGGATCATCACTCACTCTCTCTCTCTCTGTGTGCTCACTTTGAACCTCACTCGACCCGCTCCATCCACGCTGTATCAGTGTGGATTGTGAAACTCTGCAGCAGGCCGTCATGATACGCCCTGTTTCCTGTAAAACTGCCTACAGGTGTGTGTGTGTGTTGAACAGGGTATCTACAGGTCCTTGAATCCCCCCCCCATACACACACACACACACACACACACACACACACACACAACAGAGAAAAGGCCTTAGATGACGTTAAAGGTCTTAAATGTAAACATGCCTTAAATATTCTTTATTGACAGAAGTGATTATTGTCAGTTGTCAAAAAGTTCATCCATTCACAAACAGGTGTTGACTTTCCACTGGTTAATCCATCATCAATATTTGCACCTCTCTCTGGTCGTTTTGCACGTCTTTGTGTTGTGTCTGTTTTGGTCTATTTTTTGTGGTCATTTCACATTTCACTATTTATTTGTAGATATTGTGTGTCTGTGTATTATTCTAGTGGTTTTGTGTCTCTTTGTAGTTGTGTTGTGTCTCTGTAGTCGTCTGAAAAAACGTTTTAATTTAATTTAGTTTAAAACCAGATTCAAGTGTCTTTAACTGAGACTAAATAACTTATTTTAGCTGTAAAGAAAAGATGCATCAGTCAGACTCCTCCTTTAAAGTCTTGTCTCCTCCTCCCTCCTCCTTTTTTAAACTCCTCTTTAATCTTTTTTCTTCTCCTCTTTCCTTCTCTTATTTTCTCCTTTTCTCTCCTCCTCTGTTGCAGTCTTTCATCCTCCTCTCTCCTAAGATGTTTTTCCTCTTCCTCTCCGTGAGTCTCTCCCCTTCTTTCCAGCTCTTTCCTCTCCTTCTCTCCTCCACTCCTCCTCTCCTCATTTCCTCTCCTCCTCCGGGCCCTCTGCACTTGTCCATGCCTGTCAACCAAAAGCAGAGCAGCATTCTTCAACACACACATTCCTCATCCTGCTCGGCGAGTTATTTTTACCATCAGAGTGTGTTACAGGCCCGCTCCACGCTGCCGGCCTCCTTTCACAGTTGGAAGCATCTTTTCATCCACAAACCGCTCTCAGGTTTTGCATCGTCATTCCTCCTGTTAATTCCCAGTCAACCCAGTTACTCTGTAACAGACACTAACCAGCACACACCGACACCGCGGCTGGTTAATGTTTCATGGCTTGTAAGTTAGTAAAGACAGCAGCTAAACCCAGCAGACATCTTGAAGAAGTTGTCAGATTCAGTCAGAAAGCGTATTATGTTCTTGTTTTATTTAAAATGGTTCTTTGGAGCAGGAACATGCAGGTCTCACCTTTTTAAATTTGCACCGTTGCTGAATAACTAAATGTTCTTGTTCCAGTGATGATAAATTGTCATCAGTTATCATTTACAGGTCCTGACTTGTTAGAAATCTGGTTAGACACTGTCAGCAAATATAGTGTGAAAGGCACTTAGCCTTCTTTTCATGGTCCAGATCAACATGATAACTGTGAAACCTATAAGCTAATAAACTAGCATCAACACTAAACTTTATTTATTTAAAAGTACATTTCTACACTTTGAAGGTAGCTG
The DNA here is from genome assembly GCA_033238685.1 of Lates japonicus. NCBI lineage: Eukaryota > Metazoa > Chordata > Actinopteri > Centropomidae > Lates > Lates japonicus. The sequence continues at coordinate 2,015,182 of BRZM01000045.1, read as the reverse complement.
GTAAATTTCATTAACATTATTTTAACTTATATTTTGTTAGCATATCATCCCCCCTTATTGCTCACTTGTGACGCTAGGAATTTTTAACATGCTAACATGAGCTGAGATGCTAACTCTTAACTTTCCGTTTTGTCAAAAAAATAACATACATTTTCTGCATTGCTTCAGATTTACAGAGTAGCATCATCTGATGCTAAGTAGCAGAACTTTAACGTGCTAGCATAACTGGATGAGTAGTTGAGTTGAGATGCTTGCCTTCTTTAAACAGTGGCATCATCAGTTGTGATGCTAGCCGCTAACTTGTATCATTACCCTGTACTTATGTGTTGTATATTATTCACATGGATTTGGTGCTATTTTATCAAAATCAAAACATTAATTCTGTCAAAAATAACATTAATTATTCCTATATTGCTTCAGATTTACACAGTAGCATCATCTCTTGTGAAGCTAACTTTAGCATGCTAACATGACTCATCAGAATGTGGGAAAAAGGGCTTAAACTTCACTTCCTGCCTTAACAGAAATATCATCAGAATGGTAATTTATATAATTCAAATTAAATTTGAACCCTTGTTGTATTGTAGTTTTTTGTGATATTTCCGCATAATTTCTTAAATGGAATGAATAGTGGGGTTGAGATGCTTAATGCTAACATGTAGCACCTTGCTATCACCATTCAAAATGGCCTCAAAGATTAGGTCCAAGTATCTCTGGCTCAGAGAGGGACTCTGTATCATTTTACAGTAATAATGTGTCTCGTTTTTATTAACCCATAACCGTAACCCTGCTGGTCTTTATAATGTCGGCTGCTCTCGTTATCAGTTTTAAGCCATTTAGCGCCGCAAAGCTACAAACAATGCAGCCGGCTGTTTCTGTAGCAGAACAGTGCTACAGTGAGTTAGCGGGGCTAGCTCATTAGCTGCTGGCTTAGCGGGGGCTTTGTGTGGTGGAGCGGGAACATGGTGATAAACCCTGGTTTAGGTGGGAGTCGTGGCACCTCCCTGTATCAGCTTACACCCCCCTCTATCTGCAACAATACCCAGCCCATTAACACTGACAGCAGCAGCTACAAAACCTGTTTTTAAGCTCAGGACGGGACAGGTGACGCTGGTTTTATTTAAAGTTTGGGCATTCTAAATTAGCCCGGCGCTAACAGGAGGAATACGTTTAATTTCTGGTTTTGTTTAGAGGGGGAATTCACAAAACGGGTGCAGACATTTTCTTTCCTCCTCTTCTCTGCCCATCCTCTGTCACCTCCTGATTAGTCTTATCAACCCTTTAAGCTCTTAATCTTTCTCTTTGCCCCCCCCTTCCCCTCATCCATCCATCCATAAATACGTCCATGAGCTCTGCAACCTGTTGCATCCCCATCCTCTCTTGTATCACTTCCTCTCCTCCTCTTCCTCCTCCGTCCATCCACTCCTCACCCGTCCCTCACCTCACTTTGCCTTGTAGCAGATTATCGTCTTTGTGCAGCACTGATGCTCACCCCCCACCCTCCATCTTTAGCTCAGTTAAGCCTGTTTCCACTGCACATCACCTTTTTGTTTATTCTTACGCTCAATATCTTTTCTTTTCTTTCCTGCAAAGGAAAATATCCTTATTAAAGTTGTTAAATAATGATGTAAACCTCTGTCTTCACACTTTATAAATACATAAATAGTCTGTGATAGATCTGTGGTTGCTAGGATTTATTTAGAAACAAACTTTTCTGTTTTTACCCTGAACGCAACACCACCAAATACCTGTTTTTCCACAAAAGCTTGACACAACAGTCAGACACCTCCTTTGTTTTTATGCCGTCATGGATGCCTCCATGTTATCTGCAGATACCAGGTATCTCCTCTGTCTCCCATGATGCACTGAGGTGCTCTGCGCGGTTTGTGTTATCTGACGAGCAGCCAGATTGTATCAGTGACAGCAACAGTAGGAGACGCACGCAAAACACACAAAAGCTGCACGCTGACCTCTGTACTTTCAACCAGGGATCCAGGTTTTTGTGTAATACCGGAACTGAAGCTGCTGCTGTTGTGTGTGTACACTGATGTGTTTATATGTGGGCTTATTTTGTCCTCTCTCCAGGTTTGTACTTCAGTCCAGTGAAGAGGTCGTTACTTGTTGCTTTTCCTCCATTTTAATAAGGAAGTACTTTAACTTTTTACTTGGAATAAAACAGGTCTCTGTGCTGTGAAGCTGCAGCGTGTGGAAACATAAACCAGACACAAGAATTATTTGCTTTTAAAGTTAAAGGCTGTATATTTAATAAATATTACACATTACAGCTGTTTTATCGTCCTCCAAATGCATGTGTCATGTGATCGTGATGATCATGCTGTAAAAACGTTCAGTTAAATTAGCTCAAGACGCTGAGTTTGAACCGTGGATTGTTGCTGCTTACCTTCCACATTCATGTTGAGCTGACTCTATACTCTCCCTGTCCACTTTATTAGGTACACCAATACAATCCAGTACAACAGCTCTGCCACTTATTCTCCTTTTATCAAGTTTAAAATGTGAAGTAAAGGTGAAATGTATGTCTGAGCTGTCGTATTGGATTGCATTCGATTTTGCAGGTGTCCCTAAAAAGAGGTCCCTGAGTGTAAATCAACAATTTCAGTGAATTTTTTTGTAAATATTATGGGAAAAAAGTGAAAATCACCTGTTTGAGCCTCTCAGATGAGAGGATTAGTTGTTAGATTTCTCTCTTCTCCACAAAAACAAAAGGTTTTTACCCGACAGTGGAAACACAACAGGAGCTTTGTCTTTCTTCACTTCATGGACTCGTGCTTCTATAAAACTTGTGTGTAATTGTTCATTCTGTCTTTAAACTGTCGTGGGTGCGACGCTTGGCCACGTGCTCACCTGTAACTTGTTTGTGTGTTTGTTTGTTGTGTTACTGACAGTGTCTCTGTGCTCTCCCCCTGCAGTGTGAGCAGTGGTTGCAGACATACACACAACAACAAACCCCGCCCCCCTCCCGCCCCGCCCCCGAGACACGAGCGAGCGAGCGAGCAGTCGTTGCTTTACGAAAAGGACGGGTAAATATATGCTCCTCCTTTCCCTCCTTTCATCCCTTCATCCCCTCCACTCATTCATTCATTCATTCATTCATGTGTTCATAACCTGCCGAACACAACAAACACAACCATCGCTCTGCCTGACGCGCTTCTTTATCTCCTCTCCTTTCCTTGTTTCCTCTCCTTGGTTTCTCTTCTCATTTCCTCTCCTTCTCTTCTTGATTCCTGTCCTCAGTTCTTCTCCTCTCCTTGTCTCCTCTCCTCTTTTCTCTCGTCTCCTCTCCTTCCTCCTTGTTTCCTTTCCTCACCTCTCCTTCTCTCCTCTCTTCCCCTCTCCTCTCCTTGTCTCCTCCTATCTATCTATCCATCTATCTATCATCCCGTTGCATCGCGCTGCACCGCCTCCTCCCTCATTCCTGGCCGTCCATCCCTCCCCCCTCCCTCCTTCATCCTCCCCTGAACGTTTTCCGCTTCTCGCCGCCGTCCTCCGATCAGTTTGTTTTTTCACTTCCTGTGATCAGAAATCAAAAACACACCTGTAAACGCTGCCTCACCTGCTGCTTCCTGCTCCACCTCTCTGTCATGTGACCACCTGTCAGCTTCACGCCATCATTTTAAATCAGAAAATGGAGGTTTGCCTGATGTGGATTAGACGCCATGTTCTTTATGCTCCTTATTCTGCTTTGCTTCATGGTTTTATAACTTTCATCAGCATTTGAAGCCACATTTCCTTTTGAAATTTCCCAGATTGTTGTTGCAGCAAGTGTTAAAATTCTGCTTTAACTGAGGTGTATCAGGTGTATTTAGGGTTTTTGCTGTTGTTTCTTAGTTTGTTTTACAAGGAGAGTCACCTGTTAGATAAGTTTTAATTTTGCAGGAATTAACGTTTACAGCTGCACCACAAAAATCATAAACTAACATTTGCATGAACAAAGTACAGATAATCATCAAAATAATACAATAAAATTAGAGGTCTTTTGCATCAGAATCTCATTCATTTTCTAGCTGTAAAAATACAAAACAAATCCCAAAAGATATATAAGTAGAATGAAGTAAATGAATAAAGATAAAATGTTTTAAGTTAGTAAAAAGTTTTGGGTGTATGATTAGAAATTATTCATCAACTTAGACATGAAGTACAAACTAAACTAAAAGGATTATTCACATAGAAGAGAAGTCCTTAAATCTGCAGAATTTTAAATGGACTTTTGTATTGGTAAAGAAGTTTTAGTTGTTTTTAAAGCTTTAAAGTTTTAGTCAAACAAAAAAAAGCATTTAAAGTCGTCACCCTGGGCTCTGAGAAGCTGTGGCAGTCATTTTATAAACTAATCGATTAATCAGTGAGTGGAAAAATTGATCGTTCAGTCCATAAAGAACAAAGTAAAGAGATAAAGATGGGACGGTGAAACACAGACGGGATGAATGTGTGTGTGTTTGAGAGTGGAGGAATCTGGTTCCTGATTGGCTGAGAGCTGGCAGACATTTTCCACAGTTAGGGTTCAGTGGTTGGCTGAGACGCTCCCCTCCCCCCTCGGCCTCCCCCCTCTGGTATGTGGTACAGTAGAGCTGACACACCGTCGATGCTATCTCAACACTTTATCACGTCGGGTCTAAACTCCACTGCGCTGCACCGCAAACACACAACACACACACACAACACACACACACCGGTTAATCTGTAACCAAGCTGCAGGGTAACAAACTCCAGAGAGAGAGAGAGAGAGAGAGAGAGAGCGAGAGAGAGAGAGAGAGAGAGAGAGAGAGAGAGAGGGAAGAGCCTGAAAGACAAGATGATGCAAGAGAAAGAGAGGGGAGGAGGAGGGGGGAGACTAGGAAAGACGAGAGGGAGAAGAGGATGAGCAGAGGGAGAGTCGGGGTTGTAACCGTGCAAAGTTTATCCAGTTGTCGTTGTCTTGCAGAAAAAGTTCGGACTAAATTTTTTTGCAGATTTTGCAAAAAAAAAAAAAGGAAAAAAAGATGGAAACAAGATGTAGCCAAAAGTATGTGGACACCCCCGTCACAACATGATAGATAAGGTTTAAAACAACAAAAAAGTAATAAATTTACGCAGCAAAATTGTTTTATTTTATCATAAAGATAAGACAAGAATCGCACCGTTATACATGTGTGTTCGATGTATGAAAGGATGTTATTCCGATAAAGAGAAAGATGGAAACAATTACACTATGTACACCAGGAGTTTTTATGCATGGCTAAGGCCTGACAGAAAAGTTAGCGCTGCTAGCTGTTTATCTCGATTTTCTTTTGATGATTTTTGGTTAAAATTGTTGCAAAATTTGGATGGAATTTTATAACGTTTGCAACAATGTATTTAAAAACAGAAACACTTATAAAACAAAACTGAAAGACACAAATGTTAGCGACATTTCTTCAAAGATTGTTGTACTACCAAGAAAACAAACACGACATTTACGTACTTTTTAATGCCAGAAGAAGCTTTCAGAGAGATGAGACTTTCCTAATCGTAACTACGAGTTCCAGAATCAGCAATCACATATAACCGATCACATGGGTGTCCACATACTTTTGTCCATGCTGCTTAAAGAGAAACCCTTGTATCTGCCTTGGGATATTCTGTTTAGTTTCATAAGTGTGTGTTAACAAGTTAGGGCAAAGTACTGCAGTGAGGGGAGTGGAGGAAGGAGTGGAGGAGCAGTGGAGGATGGGTAATGGCAGCTGAGTGTTAGATGGTGGTTTGGGAGGAAGGGGAGAGGCAACGGGGGGAGGTCAATGAGACAGAGAGAGTGAGAGAGAGAGAATACCCATCAATCTCTCTCGCTCCGAACTCGCTCACACATGGGGAAGCAGCAAAGCGCTCTCTTGTGACTCCCGTGAGTGTGAGCTTCCTGTTGTGGTTGAGAGAGACTCAGAAACAGAAAGAGATAAAGAGAGAGAGAGAGATTCTTTCAGTTTCTGCAGCTAGTTTGGTTACCAGGCTGATTATCAGAAATACCAGCATCACTTCTCTCAATCACTGTTATATATCAGTCTTTGCAAGAGGAAAAACTGGACCCCCCCCCCCCCCCCCCCCCCCCCCCCAATGCTGTTTAATTTGTGGAAATTTTTCTTTCAAATCATTGCCAAGTGCAAAGAAAACAGAAGAGACTATTCAAGCAGTTGCATCTGATTTGCGTTTCTACTAAAACCATTAAACCACCTTCATAGTTTTTGTCAACAGATTCCACCTCAGTTATTCTAAAAAATAATTTGCAGCACAGCTGAATTTTAAGCTGCCATTTTAGGAATGAGGCGTAATTAGATGAAACTCCCGCAGCTGAAAAGTTGATCCAGCTGACTTAAGCTAATTAGCTTCAGCTGCCAGCATCAGTACTCTGCCAGTGGAGCAAAGATAGATTTGTATTCTAATTAGCTTCAGATGCTAGTACCACTTCTTCTCTGTGATGGTACACAGTTAGCTTGGTGTAAAATTACTTCATGTTCATGTGGTCCTGTTTTGTTGCTGGTAACAAACTTTGTTATTTATGCTAACGTAACTTGAGCATAAATAGCATCAGATTCATTCGACATATAAAAACTTTTTTGTCAGAAATAAAATATATATATATATTAAACTGCAATAAAGTGTAAATAAACAATTCCCATCTGGTTTGCTAAATAATTTAGCTCGATTAGCCTTAATTCACAACGGTTAGCATCAGGTGACTAAAGCTATTAAGCCTCAACTGCCATCATCTGTTCTTGGTGGAGCAAGATAGCTTTTTTAGGCTAATTAGCAACCACACCTCTATGATCATATACAGTTAGCCTACTTGATGTAAATTAGCTTAAATGGTGATATTACCATAATTATTTAAGCTAACTGACAGCTGTCAGCATTAATATTTATCAATGAAACAAATCGGGCTCGTGACTTGCTATTTAGCTTCAGATGCTAGTGATAATTGTGATTATCCATTATCAATATTAGTAATTGATTGTTGTAGTATGGTTACAACTTTTGTGTTGATTTGTTTTATAGTGCTCCCAAAACCTGACATGGCATTTTACCAGTTAGCATCTTAATTAGCCTTAGATTAGCCTTAGCTTGTATCAATATTTGTGTGGTGTGTTGATGAATTTACATGAGGCTTGAGTCAAATGCTTGTATTTAGATAAATGATCAGCTTAGTCACATATCCTGTACATGAAATTGGAGATTGAGGCTAAAAAACAGTCAGCACTGGTTGAATAAACACAGGCTAAAGCGGTTGGTATATTTAAAGGAATGTCCACTGGTTTTCTGCCTGCATGTGTGTGAAGCCAATTTGAATGAGATGAAGGAGATAGATGGAAAAACAGCAGCAGTTAGAAGGAGGTAATAAATAGCCAACATATGGTCACCGGATCCTGTCCTCCCCCCACCCCTCCATCCATCTCCCCATACATCCCTCCATCCCTCTCTTCACGTCTCTACTGCTAAACACAGTGTTAGCCGACACCCAGGAGGACACAGTGATAGAAATATCTCACCTCGCTAAAAGAGAGCGATATAAATATAAATATAAATGAAGGATAGATAAAAAAAGAGGAAGAGTTAAAAGAGACAGTTGAGGATGAGACAGTCCTGTGGGGCTGTTTGTTTTCTACAGCAGGTGTCAGTTTTGTCAGTTTGCCTCTGGCTCTCTGGGGCTGTAAAAGATGCTAACCTGCTATCAGGCTGCTAACGTTATTTAGCTCAAAGCTAGAGGTGTAACAGTACACAGTTGATGATGCATTTTTGATACGACAGGAAAAAACATTAAGTAACATAAAAGCAAAACAAAACATTATTGTTATTTTGTTGAGTAGAATTAAAAATATAAGCTCTGTCTCAGCCATAACAGCACTGTCATCCAGGGGCTAACTTGACTAGCATGGTCTAGCTCACGAAAAACAACTGATCCACTGCCAGAGCTTTCCATGTAGCATCTATACTCTAACAATGCTAATGCTAGGCTACCACTGCTAACACTGATTAGCTAGTGGAGTTTAGGCTATGGATAGGAATTGTAGTCCCAGTTCTAACTAGCTAATGAAGGCTACTAAGGTTTGCTATGCAGCCTGTTAACTCAGTATAATTCATGTGAGATGCTAGCTACAATGCCAGAACCTTTTAAGGATGCAAGTTAGCGACTTCAGCTGCTAACACGATTAAAAGCAGGTATATTTAAGAAGATTTTTCAGTTGTTTAGACAATAAAATTATATTAAGAGACATTGTACATTTCAAGTAACAACAAAAGAAGTCCTTGTGATTCACATGCTTTTGCTAACTGTGTTTTTACTCATACTGAAGTCATAGAAACTTGAGGCAGACTCCTGCTGGGACTCTGCTGTCCAGATTTTATGTCTCAGCTGTCACGTCAGGTGAAAGTAGGCAGGGATGGAGAGGATTTATGGGGTCTGGGTGACCGGGAAACTTTTCTACCTCCCTCCATCCCACACATCCCTTCATCCATCCATCCCCCACCCCACCATCACTCCTCCTCGTCTGTAGTGACTGTCACTGGGTTACGTCTTCACACAGGTGCCACACACAGTGGGAGGTTTATGTTGTGAAATCATTGACCTCAGTTTGACTGAAAACAAGAAAATGAGACGAGAATCTGATGCTTCAGCTTGACGTTTAATTTTTGCTGTTGATTGATCAACCAGTTATTCAGCTCTGCTTATTTCTAATCTGTTTATTTGTTGTTAGCTAAAATAATTTAAAAGAACGTCTCAAACCATAGGGTTAACAGTTTAACTGCCATTCCAAGAGCCTAGGTTTAATTAAACAGCAGGTAACCATGGAAACAGTGCTTTCTGTCTCCTGCTGCGTTACCAGGTAACTCTTAACTGGTAAACGCTAACTTCAAACTCAGCTTCTCTTTTCATCTTTTGGTAAGTTTAACATCAATAATGTCGCTCTGAGGCGACCCGACAGGTCAGTGTGTGTCAGCCGGTGATTTCTGCCATTAACTCGGTGTTGGTGTGGGACTGAGGGAAGTGATGGGAGGGTTACTTTTAAAATGTGTTTCACTAAAGATTGCATGCTAACATACAGCTAATCCTCTTAAAGCAAAAATAGCACCAGAAAAGGCCGTTTTTATCTCGTCTGTTGTCCCTGTAAATCTGCGATGCTGCACTGAGCGAGGAAGCTAGCTCGCTACCATAAAGTTGCAGCTCTCAAACGGTTGTTTAAAAGACAATTAGGAAGGTATTTATATATTAATAGATAAGGATAATTGGTCCGAAATATAGTACACATCCTGCATGTTGTTGTCTGGTCTTCAGTCTGGTTTGTTTGTTAGCTAGCATCTATGCTAACAGGCAATGTTAGCAATTCGGCTAAGTAGGAAGCAAGTATTCAACTAAACTGTGAGTGAATAATGCAGACTTAAAAAAGTAATCTTTTTAGATAGTTGTTGATATTAAGAATGTAACTAAACACAGTTACTCATATTTCATATTCTAACGTGAGTTAAAAACACTTAACCTTGAAGATGTAGCAGAAAATGTTGTTTATTATATTTTTAATGTTGAATTGTCTTAAGTTAAAGGTTTTGACTCACATGAAGAGTCGCTCTGTGCTTGTTTATTTTGAACATTTCTGTGTTATTAAGAACCAAATTTGGATTTAATCTGAGCTCTCTAGTTTCCTAACTTGTAATTACAACTTGGCTATCCACAAGTTGGAGCTATTTTGATTGTGAATTAATCAGAGAGGAAGAGGAGGAGGAGAGATGAAGGAGGAGGCGTGGATGGAGTGATGAAGTCAGAGAGAAAGACAGAGGAGGCAGGGATGGATAAACAGAGCGCCGTTCTTTGTTTGCAGCACTTTGTGTGAGTGTATTTTTATGAGTGTGTTTGTGTGATGGAAAAGTTGTCTCTCTGAGCCAAACACACAAACACACACTCAAACAAACACAGAGACGCACGAACACACACTCGCACACAGATACATCCATTTACTCCCTGGCTCCCACATGGTGACCTTTTTTTCTGCTTTTGCATGGATGTGCAAGAATGTCAGCGCTGTGTGTGTGTGTGTGTGTGTGTGTGTGTGTGTGTGTGTGTGTGTGTGTTTGAATGAGTGTGTGTGTGAGTCAGGAGGGAGTGTCAGAGCCGGTGTGAGAATGATGGCTGGGAACAGATGTAGTAACATCAGCTATCACACACACACACACACACACACATATATTCATCTGCAGAGTCATGTGTGCTGCAGTGTAGACAGAAATACACACACACACACACACTGTGAGTAGGTTTGATCAGCTCTGACTGATTAATAGTTATTGATCCAGGAATGGGCCACTGTTAAATTGGTTTTAATGTTCTTGAAGTTGTTAAGATGAGATGAGTCGTCATGAAATTCTTTGCAGACGTTCGTGTTTCTCTGAAGATTAAAGCCACTGATTTTTGGTGACTTTTCCTCCAGCGCCACCAGCAGGTCAATGTGTGGTTTTCAGTGCAGAGAAGGCGGGTTTCTAATGCCTTTTCTTAATACCATAAAAAAGGCATTAAGAAAAGAAACACTAGGCAGCATAAAAGTACATTTAAACAGGACAAGTATGAACTAAACTACATAAAACACACTATTTGTACACTTGTAAATTTATATAGGAGTTTTATTTTTGTTCAAAACTAATATTCCTATCAGCCTCAGGTGTACTTACACCTGTGAAGGGCTGCAGGTAATTATTATTTCCACAATCATTTTAAAATATAGATACGATTGGATAAGAATAAATAAGATAAACTTTATTGATCGTCAATGGGAAATAAGGTTGTGTATAATACGTACAACAGGATGGGACAAGTATAGGAATAAAAAACTAAAACTGGGGAAAACAACACACATAAATAAAACTCTTGCCTTGCTTCCTTTTTCCTAACATCCATCTTTCACCTCTTTCTTTCCGTTCACCCTCCATCTTCCTCGCTCTCTCTTCCTCTCCTGCATCCTTTCTTCCTTTTCTAGCAAACCTCCTTCTCTCCTTGTCTTTCCCTCCTCTCCATCCTTCCCTCCCTCCCTCCCTCCTCCTCTCTCGTCTTGCAGCCATCTGTTGCCGTTCGTTTCTGCAGGCTGTAAAAAATGCTGCCTGAGCACTCCATCAGCCAATCACAGCGTCCGAGAGAGTGTGTGTGTGTGTGTGTGTGTGTGTGCTGAAGACGAATGATGCTACTGTAAAAAACAATCCAGGGATAAACTTCAGATGTGTGTGTGTGTGTGTGTGTGTGTGTGTTGATGCACCAGCCATGACCATGTTACAGTTTGTCATGTAAGAGCAGTGATACAAGCAGAGGTCACTGGAAACACAACACACACACACACACACTCACTCTTGGCCAGTTGTCACCAGTCACTCGCAGAGCTCCTCTCATCCTCTCTTCACCCTTTCTTTCTCTTTTTACTTTCATTTCTTCCCCTTCGTCTTCTCCCTTGGTTTCAAAATGTTGCGTCCAAGTCAGAGTGATAAAGTTTAGAGAAAACTTTATTAATCAGGTTGCAAGAAAACAAACTAAATATTTACCAAAATATTTTTTAAATTGAGCTATAAAATAAATTATAAAGATCTTTTAATGTATTCCTGCTACTATAATTGGAGTGGTTTGTGTGTGTGTGTGTGTGTGTGAAAGTTTAAAGCCTTTCAGACGACACCAAGTTTGCACAGATCTGTTGTTTCCAATTCTGGTTCGGTTCCTTGCACATATACTATATGATATACGGTAATAATGTGACTAGCTTAGTCTCTGCAGTTGTTCCGTTTTTTTTCCTTTGCACATATACTGTATGATATACAGTAATACTGACATTAGCCTCAGTGTTGAGTGGTCGTTCTGTTCTTCTTGCGCATATACTGTGTAATATATGGTAATGTTATGATGAGGCTCGGGTTTCAGTGGTCGTTCCATTCTTTTTGTGCATATACTATGTGAGATATGGTAATGTGACAAGGCTTGGGTTATTTTTTCCCCTAGCACATGTACTGTATAATATATGGTAATACTCTAACAAGGCTCAGGGTTGAGTGGTCGTCTGTTCCTTTTCCCCGTGCACATATACTGTATGATATACGGTAATACTGTGACGAGGCTCAGGTTTCAGTGAGCATACCGTTCTTCTTTCCTTTGATGTTAGCATGCTAATAATGTAGCTACCCACCTACCTGTGTTCTGGTCTACAGAAACCCATTAGAGCAGTCAAAAATGATAAATAAAAGCAGTTTTTTGGCAAACATTTTTTTTAAACCTCTTAGTTTACGTACACTGAACAAATCTGTTTATTTCTCGGCCATGCTAGCAGAAAAATTACTTATTTCAACCGTTTCAAACAGCTACATCACTGTGTTCACAAATCACTCATTACTAATGGTGATTTGTGATTTAAATCAAATTATAATTGCAGTTACATTACTTTTACTTATATGAGCTAATTCATTTAAAATCAATAAAATTGGCAAAAGACACGTCGCATCATTGAAGAATTCTTAAATCATACAAAATTTCAGTTCAGATTTGATGTGTACTATTTTATGGACAGTCAGAGAGATATTAGTCCAAACTTTATAGATGACACTATGGCTTTTTCTTGTTTTGTACTTTTTATACTTTCACTTCTGTACGAGTTTCTGTTTCATAGTTTCAGGCTGTTTTTGTTTTTTTAACTTTCTCCATTTAAAAAGGTTGAAAACTGTACTAGCTGCTCACATTGTTTGAAAGAACCAAAACTGACAGAAACTGATCATCTTAACTTTATTCCCTCTGTCGTCGCTGCTGCAGCTTCTCCTGTAGTTTTGCTCTCACCAAACTCCATTGAACTTTTCATAATTTTAAGGCTTTCTCTCTCTCTCTGTGTGTGTGTTCGCTGCTTCTCTCTCTTCCTTCTTGTTGGGTTTTGCTTTGAAGGAGGAATGTCAAACACCCTCTCCCACCCTCCAACACACACACACACACACACACACACAGCCTCTTTCTGAGCTGAGCTGGAGGAGGAAGTGGCCGGTTCTGGAGAGCGTCTTCCTGTGGGGGCTGCCAAACAGGAAATAGCAATTAGCTCTCTTCTTTGCTGCTCTCCTCTCTGAGAAAACCCCTCTCTTCTTCTCCTCCATCACTCTCCCTCTTTCTCCTCCATCTCTCCACAGCCACTGCATTTCATACAATTCTTATTTTCCCTCACAAACACCCAGAAAATCTTTTAAATCTCCCGTCACAGACACAAAAACACATCGACTTCTCTCTCTCTCTCTCCCCCCTTTGTGTCTCTATGTCTCTCAGCCATGCTAATGTTAGAGGCAGGTGTGAGGATTGTAAAACCCCACATTTTGCCCCCTCTGGTCCAGTCGGCGCTGAGCCAAAGCTGCTCTTATAGATCAAAGGTCATGGCTGCCGTCCTCTGCTGTCACACTTCACGAGTCTTCATCTATGTTTCTACTGTCAAAATAACTCAGGAAGTGACAGGGAAACACAGGCAGCAGCTAAGGATGCTGTTATGTAAGAGTTATGAGCAAAAACACTGTGTTGTGGTGTTTTAAAATGAGTGAAAATACAGATTACACACAATTTTCTTTTACTCACGTACAATATGCAAGGTTATAACATGCATTTAAATTGACACGAAGTCTTACATGGTGAATCATTCTTCTGCTGAAGTTATTAGTTGATGCTGGTGATTGATAAAATGTTTAAACTGCTACTGTACAAGCTCTTAATGGTTACTAATATGCCCGAAAAACATAAATTGCAAGATTTATAATGTAGTTTGGTGTACCCCCTTTTCCTTTAGAGTTGTGATGGGGTCTTGAGCCAATCCCAACTGAAAAACGTTAAATTGCCAGATTTTTCAATGGAGTTTGGTGTGGCAGATTTAATTCTGACAAAATAAGAAGAAATGAGCGTCGCTGTGTGTGTATATAGGTTAAATTTGTGTTGTTTTTTCATATTTCAGCAGTCATGGAAAACTCCACAGAGGAGCTGCGAGAAGGGGGAGGAGCCAACACTGAGATAAACGAGGAGGAGGCGGAGCTAACAGAGGAGAAAACGCACAGTAACCTCAAAGGTACAAAACCTCATTCAGAATTTGATCAATTTTAGCCCAAGAAGTTCCTCCTCAAATTTCATCCTGTATTAAATCTTTCCTCCTCCAGGAGCGATTAATGGAGTGATGGAGGCGGCAGCGAGTGGAGGAGAGAAGCTACAGAATGGAGACCGAGGTGGAGGAGGCGGCGGCGGAGAAGGAGGAGGAGGAATCATGGGAGCTGAAGGAGGAGGCGACCTGTCCTCCATCAATGCCATGATGTCAACGGTGATGTCGGCAGCAGGGACCATCAACGGCGGAGGAGATGGAGAAGGAGAGAGTGGAGTCACCTCGGCCAACTCCTCCGCTGGGCCCTCCCCAAGGTGAAAACTCCACCCACCCTCCTTTAATAATAGAAATAAGTAGTTTGTTTTTACAGAACAAGTTAAAGGTGATAAATGTGTTTAAAATGTCTTCCTCTCTGCTTAAAGCCCCTCCCCTAGCAAGTCACTCACGGCAGCCATGAGAGCCCCACCCAGCCGCAACGCACGACGCAACCAGGTACGCAAAACAAACACACCCCACCTCTCCCAGGCTGCAGGCGGCACTCCCATGTTTCAGCCGCTCACTCTCGTCACAACGCACTTCTTCTTCTTCTTCTTCTGTTCATTCCAAACAAACCAGACGCAGCAGCCGCATCACTTCCTGTGTGGCGAGCCGTCTGTGTTTACAGCAAATGGAGAAGTTTCATGAAACGCTGACAAGTTACAGACGATCACATGACCTGATTATCACATTAATACAAGAAAATCATGGGCTTCAATATTAAAAAAGATAAAGAACATCATTTTTATTCTGGTCATTATTATTTACTTTAGTTTTCTACCAAAGAAAACAAGCGTATAAACAGGAATATCAGATATTAGCAGCCATTTTCTTTCCTGTTATAAAAGTTTGTTGCTCTGATTCATCCCTGACCGACAGTAGAAACCAGTAGAGTCTCATCACGCCTCCTCAGTGTCTCTGCTCTGATCGATGTGGTTTTACTCCACTTTCACTTTTTGTTCTCCTCTTCTTCACTGTCTCGTTTCCTCTCCTTGTCTCCTTCCTCTCCTTTCCTTTCTCCTTTACTTGTGTCTTCTCCTTGTTTCCTCTCTTCTCCTCTCCTTATTTCCTCTCCTTGCTCTCTCTCCTTGGTTCCTTTCTGCTTATTTACTCTCCTCTCCTTGTCTCCTCTCCTCTCTCCTTGTATCCTTTCCTTGTCTCCTCTCCTCTCCTTACTTCATCTCCTCTCGTCCTCTCCTTGTCTCCTCTTGCTGTTTCCTCTCCTCTTCCTCTTCTCTCGTCTCCCATCATGCACTGCAACATTCCTCGCTGTGTCATCATTTCCTGCAGCTGAAACAGGAAAAGGAAAGTGCTGCTTCCCTGAGCGGACGTGTGTGTGTGTGTGTGTGTGTGTGTGTGTGTGTGTGTGTGTGTGTGTGTGTGTGTGTGAGGAAATATTTAAAGCTTTTGTTGGGTACTATTTGCAGCGACGGATGAATCCACGCTGCAGTGGATATTTGTGGCAGCAGGACGACACAGAGAAATAAAATACATCCCTACACTTTATTGTTAGTTTGTCGACAGAAAAAAAAAAAAAAAAAACACAGAATAAAACCAGACTTTAATCTTTAATTACACAAAATATTATTCTCACATTAACCTGTTTTTTTTTTTTCCAGGACACCAAAGACGACAGCTCATCTTATATCTGTCCGCTGTGCGACAAGAGCTGTCAAACACAACACCAGCTCACCATGCACATCAGACAGGTGAATAAAAACTAACTCCAACAGTACTGTCATAAAACTTCAGTTAGTGTTGTTAGAGCCTAGTTTTGTTTGTTTTTGTCAGTGTGTGTGTTGTTGTTAAAGAGTTAATAGATGATTTGATGGATCTGTGTTCGACTCTCAGTGTTACAGACATGTTTTAAATACTTACTGCTACTGCAGCTGTTTACACCGTTCTCATCGGCCTGTTGTACTCTGTTTACAGTACTTGTAGTACTTTAACAGGTGTAATCTGACAGGTGTTTTCCTTCCTCTCCTGCAGCACAACGCCGACACCGGAGCGACGGACCACTCCTGCAGCATCTGTGGGAAGTGCCTGAGCTCGGCCTCGTCGCTCGACCGGCACATGTTGGTCCACAGCGGGGAGAGGCCGTACAAATGTAGCATCTGTGGACAGACGTTCACCACCAACGGCAACATGCACAGGTACGATATAATACACCTGTCACCTGTCGGCCAATCAGAAGGAGGCATGACTCTCTTTAAATTAAATAAAGTTGAACCTCTTTCTGCAGTGTGGACACCGGTGTCTACAATACGTTTACAGGCAAAAGTTGCTTTTTTTACTAGAACTAAGCCACAATTATGTGAAAGTTGTTTTTAAGATCTATTATTACTTTTATTATTACTGCAAGTAATAATATAAGGCCATTTAAACAAACTATCACAAGAACAAAAACTGTTTTCACTAAGACTATATATGCTTTTAATTTGTGCTCAGTGTCCTGTACTTTCATGGAGATGGACAAATGAAGTAATTTAACGTGTGTTTGTACAGTTTCTTCACTTTAATCCATTAACTTTGATTTTTTGGACATTTATTAAACTTTAAATGGAGGTATTTTAAATTCAGGCCCAGAACAGCCACTACAGAGCGAGGTTAAACACTGCCTGGTGCCGCCGCCATTATATCAGTGTGTACCGACTGAACACACACACACAAATACACATACACAAAACACACACACACACACACTATAACCCCAGGCAGAGGAAGATAGCGTTTAACCCGGTCCCCAGTCAACCATGATGGGAGCACAGAACCCAGACTGGTCCTGAGTGTGTTTGTGTGGTGGGGTTACACAGGAAGAGGGAAGAGACCATCCACCCTCATCACACACACACAGACACACACACAGAAAACAACGCCCAGTCATTTATCAGTGAAGTCCAGCCTCCACCATCAAACCCAACGGTCCCTGCAGCAGAGTGTGTGTTTGTGTGTGTGTTTGACTGTTATGAAACTACATATTAATTAATGTCCGACCTTTGTTGACCTCTGCTGGTTGTTGGTGACCTCACATGTGACCGTATTTGACCAATCAGAGGAGAGATCTAACAACCTCCTCACCCTGGAAACTGCTTTGTTAGTTTGTGGAGTTTTTGGCTTTAAACTGAGGTTGCTGAACAATTTTGTGAAGCGAGAGATGTTTTTAATCACACCTTTACATCGCACAACGTCACATTAGCTGGTAAAAACACCACAGAGTCCACAAAGATCAGCAGGAGGCGAATATAGATTCATCTTCAGTCGACAGCAACACAAACTTTCTCATTTTATTCTGCTAAATCGTCTCAATCACCCAATTTTCATCAAGTTTATTACCAGTTTTATGTTATTTCTCTGTGGTAATGTTGTTTAAATGTGGATTCATTTGAAGAAAAATGCTCTGCAGTGCCTCTTGATGATAATATAAGAGCTTTTAAAGCAGTGAAATTAGAAACCAGTGGTAGAAAAGTGATGTTTTGAGGCGAAACGATGAATATTTTCTTTTCTCTTTGAGTCTTCAGCCTCTCAGTCATGGTGATGGTATGAGGAGGTGTGGGCAGGAAGGAATGACTGTAGGCTGAGACACGGACAGAGACAGACATCTGTTCGATGTCACTGCAATTTTCTCAATAATTTTTTCCTCTGTTTGTGTTTGTGCTCACAGTTTTTGGTGTTTGGCAGCGAGACGTCTTGTTTAATAGTTAGTTTGTAGGAACTGAATGGAAAATTGTCTTTGGCTTCAACACTCGTGGCATAAAAACATCAATATAATGACTTGATGAGTGGCTGTGTCTATATCTTTATTATTAAAGAGACAAATTCAGTGAATGGAGTGAGAAAAGAGGGAAAGGCAGAGGTCGAAAACAGAAATATGTTGCATGTAAACGTGATGTTTACAATGACGCTGTGAGAGCCGTGAGACTCAACCAGAGCAGTAACAACGAGCTGAAAAGTTTCGTAAAGCCGACAGGAGCTGCTGATTCTCACTGCTGTAAAAATATCGAGAAATCAGCCGATGGAGAATCTACAGCATCACAGATTCCCCTTTAACACCAGATTAGTTCTGGTTCTTGAACCGGTTTCGTTCAGGATTCTGTCCAGTGAATGAGTCGGTGTTTCCACCAGTTTTGAGCAGAACCATCGTAATCAAGGATGCGTCATTAATGGAGGACGTTACACAATGCACAATGGACTTAAACAGTAGTAGCAAGATGGCCGATCAAAGTCTTCTCCATCCTCTCTGTCCAACCTGTAGAACAGGACACGCCCACTGATGACATCACGGTTTGTTCTTCAGGTCGAGGAAAACCCGATATTTCTTGGCTCCAGTTGGAAACCGATGTTTTGGGTTTTGAACCAATTTATTTTTGTTTGAATTGCTCAGAATGGTGTGTGAACTGGAACATTGGTGGTACACGTTAGCTCTGGCTCTTGAACTGGTTCCATTAAGGAACCATGACGTTATCCAGCTAACCAGTCCAGATTTTAGCAGAACCATTGTTATGGAGAATGCATCATCAATGGAGGACGTTACACAACATGACCTGTAGAATATGGCGCCGTCACAGTTTGTTCCTCAGGTCAAGAAAGACCTTTTATTTCTTGGTTCCAGCTGGAACCCGACTAGAACCAGTTTATTTTTGGTTGAAATACCTGGAACAGTCGAGAATTGGGTGCATGAACCAGAAAGAAACCAGTTCCATGTTGGTGGAAAAGGGTTTTAAAGGAGGAATCTGTGTTTTCATCAGGGTCAGATCTCTTATTGAATCTTTTTAGTTTTACCTTTTGACATTTTTACGCAAGTAAAACCTAAAATAACTACAACCCAAAGACGCCTGATCACCTTTTGAAACACATCAGTTTCTGCATCGGTCTGCGCTCTGTCTGCTGCAGCTTCAACCTGAGCAGAAAGTTGGCGGTCTGGTTTGGTGAGTCTCTGCGGTAGCGTGACTCTGATCCGTCTCTCTGCTGAAACACAAACTGAACTCACACTGAGGGAATAACACGGCCTCCTGCCGGCCGCCGACGATCTGGATGCTGATTTCCATCAACACACCCTGGAAACTGGTTGCGTCATTTTCTCAGAATCCTGCAAGTATTATATATAAAACCAAAAAAAAGAAGCAGCAGTGCAGAGGGCAGATGCAGCCCTGCTACCTTTTATACTCTGCTCATTTACAATGCAAACTGCAGGAGAGAGTGGAAGTAAAACAGGAAAGTCGAACGCAGGCTGCACTTTTTCCTGCGTGTCTCTGCGAGGCCTGGCTTTACATGCTGCCGTAGGAAAATAAAGAGGAGGCCTGTTCGGATGGAGAGTGGAAAAGAGGAGCAGAGGGGAGGAGGGAGAGGAGGAATCCATTTTGCAGCAGAGCATCCTTTGAAATGTGAAACGCGAGATTTTCCTACTCGAGCGTCTTCAAACAGGCAGAGCGAGAGAAGGAGGGAGAGGAGGAGGAGGAGGGGGGAGAGAGGAACAAAAAGAAAGAAAGAAGATGAGGGTTAGACGTAGGCGATGGATGGAAAAGATTTGATGATGAATTCTCATCCTTGTTTGGCAAAATCTGAAATGTTTTGTCGCCAGTAAAGGAAACAGATTTAGAAAAATGGAGTTTAAAAAGCCCTGAAGGCTCTAAACTTCTGATTCAGCAGGAGAACCAAGGGAGGAGAGAGGAAGAGAAAGAGGAATCCATTTTGTAGCAGAGCATCCCTGAACTGGGGAACTAGTTCTTCTAGGTTTTGTGCAAAGGCCCTGTAGGCGTCGTACATGCTCTCAGAGCTGGAAAGAAAAGTTGAAAATGAGACGAAAACACTGAGGAGGACAGATGCTTTTTCCATCCACACATCAGTGTTTATCCAGAGGTTTCAGAAATACTGAAGCAGGGGTGGATTCAAAAATGAACTCTGTATTTAATGTGGTTAAACGTGAATTCATTCTGACAACATTATGGATGAGATTCCTACAGAGACGGAGCTTTTTATTCAAGAGTAAAATCCTTTTGTTCAACCAGAAACGTCACTATATATTAATACCAGACTCCATTGACAAAAACAGTAATTTTACAGAGCAGAACTGGAATACCACTGCCTCCATCTGTTAGTGTGTTTGTGTTATTGCGTGGTACCTTTACTTCAGTAAAGTATCTGAACACTTCCTCCATCACTGAAAGGCACACAATAACACAAACACATCAGCCAGTAGTTGCAGCAGCTCACGTGTTCTGCTCAGTAAAATTGCTGTTTTTGTCAACGCAGTCTGGTAGTGATAAAACTTCCTGGTCAAGTTTGTACTGTAACTACTGTGGATACTACTGATACTGCAAATATGAATATTGTTACTGCAGTGTTTTGTGTGTGTGTGTTTGTACACTGACACACACACATATATTCAGGAGGATTGTGTGGCTGCTGACTCTGCGTGTGTCCTGCTCTCTGATTGGTCGGTCCCGGGGGGTCACAGTACGCTTTGGGCCGAGGAGACTTTGCTCTCTGATTGGCTGTGTTCCTTCGCTCGCCCGATTGGTTAATAAACAACTTCCTGTCAGCTGGTCTCAGATCTGCTGACTCCGTCTCTTCGTCAGGACCTCTTATGGGCGTCCAGCCTGCTGCCTGTCGGGGGCTATTAATAGCACTGACTCCTCTCCTGTTTCTTATGGTTACCTCAGTTTCCTTACCTCCTGTCTCCCCCTTTTCTCTCCTCCTCCCCCTCCTCCTCCTCCTCCTCCTTTTCTTTCGCTGCTTCTTTTCATTCCTCATCTTCTCATCTTCCCTTCCCATCTCTCCTTGTCTCCTCTCTCCTCCTCTCTGTTTCTTCTCTTTGTTTCCTCCCCTTGCCTCCTCGCCTAGTCTCCTCTCTTCCTCTCCTCTCCTTGTTTCCTATCCTTCTCTTCTTTCCTTGTTTCCTCTCCTTGTCTCCTCTCCTCTTTGAACTTCTGTAAACCGACACCTTCCCTGCTGCCACATGGTAGCTGGATGACCTTTATACACACACACACACACACACAGACGCACACAAACACTAAAATAGTGAAACACGTGTGAACAGCTTGCACACTTTCTCACGCCTCTAGCAGCACTGAAACTGAAACACACAAACACATCGATTGTCACATTTACAAATATCTAACACACACACACACACACACCTTGAAATGACACCATCTGACCTTTGAGACGACACAGCTGAAGGAGAAACTGACCTGGAGGAGAAAAGAGGAGCTCCTCCTCTTCCTCCTCTGTTTCTGTTTCTGTTTTTCATAGTTTCAATAAAACAGCAAAAAGAACAACAGAAACAAAAAATACACAAAGATACAGTAACACAATCACAATGCCAGACTCCATTGACAAAAACACTAAGCAGAATACAGGAGCTGCTTGAATACCACTGCCTCCATCTGTTAGTGTGTTTGTGTTACTGTGTGACTTTCAGTGATGGAGGAAGTAATCAGATACTTTACTGAAGTAAAAGTACCACACACTAACACAAACAAACTAACAGATCGAGGCAGCAACTCTTGTGTTCTGCATGGTAAAATTGCTGTTTTTGTCAATGGAGTCTGGTATTGAAATATAGGGCCTTCTAATCATCTGTAGTAGATGTTATCTCAAATTTCCAGAGTAAAACTAACCTTTTACCTCCTTTCTCTCTTTCTGTGTCGATTTCCGACATATGAAGATCCAGAGCAGGACCCGGCCAGCGGTCTGCTCCCCGTCAGCCCCCCCTCCCCCACCAAACGCCGCCGTCCATCCGTCAAGAGGAGGCAGGGACCGGAGGAGGAGAACGGAGAGGAGCCGCCCAGTAAGAACGTAAAAGGTGTTTAAATCAAGAGATATAAGGCAGCAACAGTTACCTGTGGAGTGAGTGCTGATGGAGTGATGTCGGCCCGTTCAGGTGGTGGAGGACGCGGCGTCGGAGGAGTCGGCGGCGGCGGTTCGCGGAGCAGAGGAGGAGCTGCTGCCCAGTCCAATCTGCTTCACGACCTGCAGCTCCAGACTGGAGCTGGACGCGCACATGGACACACACCCCGACACTGCACTGAGGTACACACACACACACACACACACACACACACACAGTACTCAGACTCCCAGAATCCCGTTTCCATCTGTAAATCCCTGCTGTTTTATTGGTCTGTTCCAAATCACCAGACTCCATTGACAAAATCAGGAATTTTACAGAGCAGAACACAGTAGCCGCTGCCTCCATCTGTTAGTGTGTTTGTGTTATTGTTTGTTTGTGTTATTATTAACACAAACACACTAACAGATGGAGGCAGCAGTACTGGTAGTTCTTCTCAGTAAAATTACTATTTTTATCAATGGAGTCTGGTATTGATTTGTAGTGATGGGTTAACCGGCCTTTCTCAGAGCAATTAACAGGCAGAGACTCAAACGGAGGGAGGAGATGGAGATGAGGGTCAGCTTAGAGAGGGAGGAGGGAGAGATGAACGGATGGACGGATAACGAGAGAGAGAGAGAGAGGAGGAGGCTAATAAGTCACCAATGGGGAATTTTATGTTTGCAGGAGGAGGAGGTTTCAGGACGCACTCGGCCAGGCCCCGTTGCCATGACGACACCCTATCACCCCTCCTAAAGGAGAAAAAAAAGGTACTGTCTGTCGCCATGGCAACAACACTCCTAACACACATGCACACAGACATAAAGTTTTTTTATTGTGTTGCTTTTCTTTCCTAGAGGAAAAGATGGATATAAGAAGGAGGGATGGAAAAAAGAAGAGAGGAGAGGAGATGAAAAGAAAGAGGGAAAAGGAACGGAGGGGAGAGAAAGACAAGAAGGAAGGAAAGGAGGAAAGAGGGAGGAATGAATGAGTAAATAAAGGGAAGAAAGGAAGGAAGAGAGTGACAAAAAGGAATGAAAACGGTAAGGGAAGAAGGGTTGAAAAAGAAGAGAAAGGAAGGAATAAATGAATAAGAAAGGAGAAGGGAGGAAGGAAAGAAGAAATACAGAATAAGGAAGGAAGTTAAGAAGGAAAGAATGGAAAGAAGAAAGAAAAGTAAGGAAAGAAGGAAGGGAAGCCATGAAGGAAGCAGAAGAAGTAAAGAAGGAAAGGAAAGAATAAAAGGAGAAATAATGCAGTTGTAGTTAGTCTCATTACTTTGAGGAAGAAAATAAAGAAAGAAAAGAGAGTGCAGCAGGCGGCGCTGAGCTCGTTACAGAGGCAGCAGGAATATTTAGCTGTAAATCCTCACTAATCAGCCTGTAAGAGGATCTGAACTGTGGGGAGGAGAGGAGAGGATGGAGGGATGGGGGGGGGGGGGGTAACTTAACTGACTGAGAGGAAGGTGGAGGGATGGAGGGATGGGAAGAGCCACGTCAGGTCGTTAGTTAAGCTTCATACGCTGAAGAATGTGTCAAAAATTTTACTTTGAAATCCAGGTAAACTTCCTGTTTGGTGCTAAAATGATTTAAACTTAATCAATAACTATTCTGATCACTGATCAATCAACATGTTAATAAATTTTCAATCCAAAATGAACAAAACAAGACGTTTGAAGGTGTTACCTCGATCTCCTAGAACCACTAACTTTTTTCTAACATTTTCTAGACAATTAATCGATAGAGAGAGATTTATCAATACAAAAAAGGTTATTGATCCATATTGACAAACATATACACACGATGGTCTCACTGTATTTGTGAGGACACTTTTTATTTGTCAAATATGATGTTAAACTGAAAATATCTTTGTGTTTTGGGCTGTTTGAGTTCTATTTTATTATAATAAAATTATTAATATTAAAATTAATAAAATTATATCCATATTTTTCAGTGTTAATCACAAGAAAAAAACTAAGAAAACAAATAAGACTGAAAGGTTTGTGGTTGTTGCAGCTCCAGGCTAAAGATGGAGGGATGGAAGGAGGAGGAGGAGGAGGAGGAGGAGTGATGGAGGTGGGGAGTTCAACAAGTGCTGGTCCACATATGGTCCACAGTATGTGGATGTCCCCCCTCTCTCCTCACCCTTCCACCCTCCATCATCACCCCTCTCCACCCACCAAAAACCCTCTGACAACTTGTCTGAGGGGATTAACCACACACACACACACACACACACACAGCTTAAACACACACACACTCGGACAGGATGTGATAAGAGTGTGTGACTGTGGCAGACATTGAGCAGCTGTTCCTCTGAGCGCTTAACAAGTCCAGGTCGTACATGCGAGGACCAGAGTACAGACATATAAGAGCTTGAATCATCCAAAACTGTGTGTGTGTCCCTTTAAAAACACATAAATAGAAGCATCTTCAGTGGAAACACTTCACACGTTTTTACACAATAAATCACTTTTTACCTCCTTCCTTTTTTCTTCTCCAACCTCACTCTCATCGTCTAAAATTCAAGTGAATCCACTTTAAAGTGCACAAACATCAGAGGAACACACATGGAGAAATGGCACCACCTTGTGGCCAAAGTGAGGAGCTTACCCATTTTGTCCCAGACCTGAAACCAGCAGTTACTTTCATTTATTGATAAATCTGCAGGATATTTGTCTCAATAAATCGACCAACAGTGACACAAGACAAAGCAAACAAACAGTTTGCTTGACTGATCATCTTTCACGTCTTTACTTCACCAGAAATAAACACGCCAAACCAACAGGTAGTGATATAACCTTAAGAGAGCACTCTGTCATCCCATTAGTCAATGTGATGGAACAAGTCATACGGGACTCGACCTGGACTGGACCTTTGTCATAAAAGTTGTGTGTAACAGGATAAATCTAATCCTGTTCCCTTGTTGTGTGTTCACAGGTGTGATCTCTGCTGCCTTTCTTTCCGAACTCACCGTGGTTTGTTGCGTCACAATGCAGCGGTTCACAAGCTCCTCCCTCAGGACCCGAACGGTCGACCCTTCATCCAGAACAACCCCTCCATCCCCACGGGATTCAACGACCTGGCCTTCATCGACTTCTCCTGCAAGAAGTTTGCTCACATTGCACAGGTGCCCATGCTATCCACCTTCAAATAGAAGTCTCATTAATGTTTTTGTGGTTAATATTTTGCTAACTTTGGTTTCCTGTTTTCTGTCTTCGTCCAGGTTTGGTGTGAGACCAACCTTCGTCGCTGCATCAGTAAGTTCCACAGGTTCGTCTGTGACAGCTGTGACAAGGCGTTCCCCCTTCGTTCTGCCCTCGACCTCCATAAAACCACCTCCCACCCCGAACCCAAACCCACCGCCGCCGCCGTGGAGGAAAACATGGAGGTAGCTGAAGAGGATGGAGCTGAAGAAAATGGCGCTGAGAAGGACAGTAAGGATGTCGAGAAGGAAATCCTGCCCTCGGAACAGGCCAGCTTCTTGGAAGTGCTGGGTCTTCAGCACATCTCTACGGTAAGCTTTGGAAACAAGTCTGAACAGTAGATATTTCAGTTAAAAGGAATGAAGAAATAGAATCCTGGAAATGTTCTCTAATAAATTTCATCGTTGTCCCTCAGGTGAAGTCTGGTCCTACAGATGATGAGATCCATCAGGCCCATCTGGACAGCATCAAGGTGATCCACGTGGAGCCCCCGTGCTCCAGCCTTCCCCAGGAGCCAGCTTCGGCCTACCTGTCCGGAGGTCTGGGGCTGACTTTGGGTCTGGGTGGTCTTGCGGCCCTTAGCATCCCACTGCTGGAGGCCTCCGCCTTGCAGGGCCTCTCCCAGAAAGACGCCCTCAGCCTGCTGTCCCTGCAGCCCTTCCAGACCGGCTTCCTCCTGCAGCCTGACGGGGGCGCTGCGACAGCCAGCGCTGCTTCGTCGGGTGCCAAACCCAGTGAGGCGGGTGGAGCCGGGATCATGGAGCTGGCTGACATCCAGCAGATCCTCAAAGTGGCAGCTGCAGCGCCCAATCAGATGGGACTGACCCTGCCACCTCTGGCCAAAGCTCCTGGACTCACTGGAGGTCAAGGTGGGTGTCAATCAGCCAATCAATCAAGTATTTAAAACTCAAGATTTTTGATTTGGTGACTTCTACTGAACCCTCAAACTTGCCGCTCACTGACTCCGTTTCTTCTTCCTCCAGGTCAAGTCCAGGGTCAGAAGGCAATGCCTCCGTTGAAGCCCAAACCTCCAATCACCCCTCGCTCTAGCCTCACAGCGACGACTCCTCCCCCACTCCAGAGCTCCCAGCAGGCCTCACTGGGCTGCATCAGCCCCAGCCTGCCACCTCCCACCCCCACCCTCTTCAAAACACCCTCCTCATCTTCTTCATCCTCCTCTTCAGCTGGGAACGGAGGGCAGATGGATGCAGAGTGCATGGGTGATGCTCACACGCCGTTGTCCGATTCGCCGCCAGCTGCCACCACAGCTGTACACGAGGAGGCGGGGCTTAGCGGGAGGAAGTCAGGAACCAAAGGGGGGAACAACGCCAACGCCGGCTCAGCTAAAGGCTCATTCCCATGCCGCTTCTGCGACCAGGTGTTTGCCTTCTCGGGCGTCCTGCAGGCTCACATGCGCTTCCACCTCGGCATCCTTCCTCACCAGTGCAACATCTGTGACTACGTGGCTCCAGACAAAGCAACGCTGATCCGACACTTGCGGACGCACAGCGGCGAGCGACCATACGTCTGCCGGGTATGCCATTATCCTTTCACTGTTAAAGCCAACTGCGAGCGCCACCTCAGGAAGAAGCACGCCAAGACCTCGAGGAAGGACATTGAGAAGAACATAAAGTACGTCACCTCCACCACTACAGCAAACGTCGCAGCTGCGATCACTGCTGCCACCACCCCCACCCAGGACACCGAGACAGGCTGCACCGGAGCTGAGACGACATGCCGGTTTTGCGGTGAGGACTTGAAGACCTACCGGGCACTGCAGATCCACCTGCGCACACACAACGGCTGCCAGAGGAAGCCCTTCGAGTGCCGGCGCTGCGGTGCTGCTTTCCTGGCTAAACGCAACTGCATCCACCACCTGCTGAAGCAGCATCCTGAGGTGCAGGAGAGGGAGATCGAGGAGCATATCGCCACACTCCAGCCGGCTGCCGTGCCCGTCGCTACTGTCGTCTCTGCCCGAGCTGCTCCGGTGAATCCAATGGTGCTCAATGGGATCAGTCAGCCTCCGATCCAGGCGCTCCAGGCGGTGAAGGTGGAGGATCTGGCTAATGTGGTTTATCCTGCAGAACTGGACCAGCCGCTGGATTTCTCTGCTAAAGGTCGTGGAGCCGGCAGCCGGGCGGGGTCTCCTGGGGTCAAACTGGAGAGCGTCTCCCCCAGCTTCGACTGCTCCGTCCTGGACCAGCCCATCGATCTGTCCATCCCCAGCAAGAGGCAGCGGAGAGAGGCCTCGAATGGAGAGAAGAGGGAGATCAAGATGGAGCAGAGCGGCGGCAGCATCGTTGAGCAGCAGCATGCTCTCGCTCTGTCCAAGGACGAGAAGGTGGGGAGCAGCCTGCCTCCCCTCCACCCTCACCCTCAGCTCGGCTGCTACCAGCTCCCCCCTGGATCCACCCCTCCCCCCGCCTCAGTCTCCAACCTCAGCAGCTCTGCTCGAGCCCAGCGCCTCAAACCACTGCTGCCCAAACCGGCCTCCTCCACCTCTTCTTCCTCCTCGCCCTCCACCTCCCTGAAAGAGCTCCCTCCTCTGGCCTCCATCGCTCAGATCATCCACTCTGTCTCCGGAGCTCCAGACCTGCTGAAGAGAGAGGCCGCCTCTCTGGAGGGCAAAACCTCTGTCGCTTCCTCTCAGGCCGATTCAGCTGCAGACGCCCCAGGGACCTCTGCCGGTCTGGAGACGCAGAGTGACGACGCATCTGAGGGATCGTCCAGGTTTGTGAGATTCATTAAAAACTATTAAGTAAAAATAACTTCACTTCTGGTAGTCACAAAAAAAACTGATCACCTCCTCTTTGTCCTGCAGGAAACGGTCCAGGAAGAAGCCGGCTGCCCTGGCCGTGAAGGAGAAAACCGTTGTGAGTGGTGGCGGCAGCGGCATCGACCTGGAGTCCAGTGGGGAATTTGCCAGCGTGGAGAAGATGCTCGCCACCACAGACACCAACAAGTTCAGCACCTACCTGCAGACTGGAGCTGCAGACCTCGGAACAAAGAGAGGTAGGAAGAGGTTTCAGATTGATGCATGAGTGCGTTAAAAGTCGGGTGGATGATAAACTGAGGCTTAATTCAAACCAGATGGTGACAGAGCAGGAGGAGGGGAGGAGAAGGAGGGAGCGGTGAAGGAGGAGATGAAGCCGGTGGCAGTGGCAGCAGCAGCAGCGGCGGCGGTGCCTCCACCCAAAGGGAAGAAAAACGCCTACTCTAACTCTGTCCAGAAGATGACCTGCCCCTTCTGCCCCCGGGTGTTCCCCTGGGCCAGCTCTTTGCAGAGACACATGCTGACACACACCGGTAACACACTAAAACACACAAAGTATCCGATTACTTCTTCTCTACTTCTTCTTCTTAGGATTTACAGTACCATCCTTTTTCTCTCTTCAGGTCAGAAACCGTTCCCCTGTCCCCGCTGCGACGCCTTCTTCTCCACCAAATCCAACTGTGAGCGCCACCTGCTGAGGAAACACGGCGTGACCCACAGGACGCTGCGACGCAACAGCGCCCTCATGAAGAAAGACGGAGACGAAGGCTCGCACGAGAGCGCAGGTCAGAAAATACCAGGATTATTAAACCGCTGGTCTGTGTTTCGGTCATCGTATTGATCGCATTGATTGTGTGTCGTATTGATTGTGTTTTGTCCCGCAGAGAGTCAGTCGGAGACGGAGCAGGTTGCACCAGAAGCACAAGACCTCAGCGGCGCCAGCACCTCCACAGACTCAGGCCCTGCCCTCAGAGCTGAGAGCCCCACCCCATCTGAGCAGGAAGGGGCGGGGTCTACAAAAACAAGCCCCACCCCCAAACCAAACCAAGGTTAGACTGAGACAATTATTCAATTTATTTAGTCGATTTGTTTGCTGGATTTTTAAACATTTTTTTTCTTTTTAAAGTACAAATTAGATGTTATATAAGTTAAAACTGTACTTGAACTATGTTTTATTTATTATACAGGTTGTAGTTCAGCTGAAAATGGTGCTGAGCAGCCGGAAACAGAAACCACAGATGAGCCGGACCAGCAGGGGGCGCCAGAGACCAGAGCAGCACAGGGAAAACAGCCCCCACTGAGCAACAGCACAAAGGTAACTAGACCAGGACTATGTGTTATTTTATGGTCCCTCAAACTGCTACCTTTCCCCCAAGATGAAGATGGTTGCCATTTTGAGAAATACCACATATGTTAATATTGATAAATCATCTGTCCGTATTGATCAGTATTGACTCCTCCTCCAGGTGGAGAGCACAGACGACGACGACTGCCACAGCAACAAAAGTCTGGATCTGAACTTCGGCAAAAAGCTCATTGACTTCAAGCTCTCCACATCCTCAGGCTCCGCTCAGGAAGAACAAATCTCCCAGCCTGCCTCCTCATCTTCTTCCTCCTCCTCCTCCTCCTCATCCTCATCCTCATCCTCTACCTCTGCTCCCCAAGTAGCAACAGAGAGCCCAGAGAAGGAGGAGAAAGAGAAAACAAGCACCACCTCCTCCGCAGTGAAGCAGCAGCCTGAGTACAAACACGTGTGTCGAGTTTGTAAGAAGAGTTTCCGTTACGCCACCACTCTCGCTCGCCACGAGAGGGCGCACCTCTCTGAGGAGACACCGGCGCCGGCAGAGGAGACGCCGCCGGTGAAAGAGGAGGCGACGGAGAGCAGCAGCGCCGCCAAACCCACGGAGGAGGAGAAAGAAGAAGAGCAAAGGAAGGAGGCAGAGATGGAAGAGGAAGATGGAGTAGTGAAGGGAGGAGAGAGCGAGGTGGGGGAGAGTGGGGAGTCGGAGGAGGAGGAGAAGGAGAAGGAGGAGAGGAGCGACGAGGAGGCGTCAGAACCAAAGAGTTTAGAGGGAGGAGAGACGTCAGGAGGACGAGTGGACAAGAGGAAGAAGATCTGTAATGTCTGCGGCAAACGATTCTGGTCCCTGCAGGATCTGACCAGACACATGAGGTCACACACAGGTAACACACACACACACACACAGGTACAACACACGCACACACATGTACAACACACACACACTTCAGTAAACACACACTAAGTCCCCACCCCCCTCCCCCTCCCGTGTGTCCAGGTGAGCGGCCATACCAGTGTCAAACCTGCGAGAGGACGTTCACACTGAAGCACAGTCTGGTCCGTCACCAAAGGATCCACCTGAAGCCCCGCGGAGCCGACGGATCCTCCGCCGCCAACGACGACGTCAGCGAGGACGGAGACTCCTGCGCCCTGACCCCGACCTCCACCTGCCCACCCTCGGAGAACGAGAGCGACTGCGGGAGCGGCGCCCCGGGGGCCAAGGAGCTGGAGGAGGAGGACATGAAGGAGGAGGGAGAGAGTCAGCAGGAGGCCGAGGACGAAGCGGAGTTGGCCACAGCGGAGGAGGAAAACCCGGCAAAACCAGCAGAGTCCGGGGTGGATTCAGAACCAGCAACCGAAGATGGGGACGCAGAGAAGAAATCCGAACTTTCTGAGACACAACAACTCTCCGCCGACTCGACTCCCAGCCAGCAAGCTACTGACACAAAGACAACTACTAGCGACGACTCAGACACCTCCAAAGACCCCCCTCCCTCCTCCTCCACCTCTCCACCAGGGGACGCCGCAACAGCCTCCGCCCCGGCTAAGGGCTTCATCCAGGGGCTGCTGGAGATCCACGCCAAGCCCTCTCTGGAGCACATCCTGCCCAACGGAGAGCCGCCTCTGGTGGGGGTGGACTGAGAGAACACCCCTTCCCTTGGCTGCCTAAACCAACATCACCACAGTGCCATACGACGAAAAGACGCTACACCATTGATGATGATGATGATGCAAAAACCAGCCCGGAAAACTTTTTTGATAGAAAGACGAAAACCTCGTTTTCTTGAAGTGCCTTACTACTAGTCCTACTTCTATGATGTTTTTTGCTATATCTTTATCTGCATTATTACGGAGGATGGATCTAATTTTTATAGCTTTTTATGATGACAATGATTTGCATTACTATTTTTTTTGTGCGGGGAATCTATATTTCAGCAATAAAAAGAATAAAGTTACGATTTATTATTGTTCTAGATTCTGTTTGAGAATTTATGATCAACTTAGGAGACGCAGAGAGACAGATAAAGACTGAGTCGGACTGTCGGTATCTGCGTTTATTCTTCTGTATTTAAATCACAGCTGGGCCGCAGCCACACATCTGAGACTGAACAATCCAATTTTTAAGATTTGAACCAGCTTCTGATTTGAGAACGAACTAGTCAGGGTGAGGGGACTTGACTGTTTTTTTTTGTTTG
This sequence comes from Lates japonicus, assembly GCA_033238685.1. Taxonomy (NCBI): domain Eukaryota; kingdom Metazoa; phylum Chordata; class Actinopteri; family Centropomidae; genus Lates; species Lates japonicus. Next base: position 1,983,752 of record BRZM01000045.1, on the reverse strand, counting down.
TTTGTTTTTTTGGTCCGCCAGCCACAGCAGTGTTTCAAAATTCAGAATCCTCCAGCCACTTCTCCTGTTCGACCATTATCCGATATTTCTGGATAAAACATCGAACCAGGAAGCAGTGGCTGGTGGAGCCCGGTTTCACCAGCAGATAAAATGGCCGCCACCGCAGACACCTGGTGGTCATCTCCGACTGTTGTGGCTAAGGAAGCTTTTTGTAACTGGAAAACACAGAAAAGCCGGTGCCTCGTCGTCTTTTTTGGCTCGCTTCTGCACCAATCCCCGTCTCTCTCGGCTCGGATTAGAAAAAAAACACACAAAAACATTCACAAACTTGACAAAGTCGCACCAGATTTCTGTGTGAAAACTCTTGAAAGGGCAGATAATAGTGTTGATCAGTTTGTGTTCTCCATGTTGTGGTTTTTTGTTGTTTTTTTTTAACCCATCACACTATTGATCCCTTCATCCCTTGAAGCCACCCTGTGAGTTTGTGTGTTAATAATTTCTCATTCATAATCATTCTCAGTTGATTCCATGTGTGTACAGAGAGTTGAACATGTGGCACGTGATGCTAGAGTATTTTCTGTTTTTCTCCGTGTGTGCGATTATCAGTGATACTTAGGTGTAGGGAGGGGAATTCTTGTGTTTTGTGGATTTTTTATAACTGAACAAATCAATTTTTTTGTTGTGTATGTGTGCGAGAGTGTGTGACTCCCACCTGTCTCTCAACGTCACCCCCTAGTGTTCATTTAGGGTTTATTACAGGGCCTCTGATGTGCTAATGTTTATCGCCGCTAACACCTGACCCAGGTTCAGTTTACCTCAACCTCTGCTTTTTAACTGCAACCATTAAAACAACAGATGAGCAGCACTGTAGGCAACCCTTTAAATCCTATGTCTTCCTAAACAGGCTAGCAGGGCTAATTCTTTGCTAGCCTGGTTTCCACTGTGGGCCAAATCACAGTTACCCAGGGCTAACTCCTTAGCATGGCATCAGACACAGCTAGCCAGGGCTAACATGTCAAAATTGTTACTGGCTTGGCTTGCACAATGGCCCAAACAAGGTGAACTAAGGCTAACTCGTTATCATAAATAGAGGTAGCAAGGGCTAAGTCATTGCTAGCATGGTTTGCACAAAGAACCTTAACACACACAAGTAGCAAGTACTCATCAGCTTAATCTTCACTGCAGTTTATAGATGGGCTAACACTAGCTAGCTGTAGTTATTAGCCTCGGCTGACTAAACGTCATCAGCCACAGGGGCTAACATGTCAGCGGGCCCTTAGAGTAAAAGCACATGCTAGCTAGGGCTAACTGACCAGACCAGACAAAATAATCAAGCTAACACTGGCTTAGCTCAGTTAACTCATTTGGTGTGACCAGTTAGCTGTAGCTAGCTCTCATCATTAGCCAAAGCTTTGTGTACTGGGCCCTTATCAGACACATGCTAGCTTGGGCTAACTGACCAGTTAACTGAGCTAATGCAGCATTAGTCAGCATTTGTAGCTAACAGCAGGCCTAGCTAGACTCCTTCCAGTATTATCATAGTATCTTGAGCTGGCCCTGGATTACTTAAGTACTGTTTCTCTTTTTAACCCCGTCTTCTCCTACATTAACAGACTTATCCCACCTTTCTTGTCCAGTATATGTAAAGATGAGAGCAGCTAATAAATAAGCTGTCTGAAAACTCCTAAATTAAATGGTCAAATTAAGTGTTTAGAGACAATCAGTTATAATCCTCAAACAGAAAACCGATTTTTAAAAGTGTAACCCCTCAGTTGAAACTCAGTGTAATTTCCAGAAGGAGGTAGATGACAGGGTGAAAGGGATGGATGAATGAATGAATGAATGGAAGGACAGACAGACGGCTGGATGGATGGATAGGTTGGGGTGGGTGTGAGTGCAACACTATTTTGTGTTCCTGAACTGTATTACCCTGCTGCACACACAAACAAACACAAGTAAAAGGGCTAAATCCACCGCCTGCTTCAACCTAACTAGACATATCCACAAACAGAGAGAAGGCAGTGACTTCAGATCACTTCCTGATCCTGATATCACAACCAGAGGGGACGGGTAGTGTGTGTAAATGTGTGTTTTCTTTGTCGTGTGAAGATGAACATAGCTAATTTTTCTTCTTGTACATTTTCGTTTCTGTTTATTTTTATATCAAGCAACCTCATAAGCAAAACGAATCGAACCTCAGCGGCTCATAACGGAACTGTAAGGCAGCGACGGTCAGTCATTAAAGTCGGCCAGATAAGAAAAAACATATTGAACAACCACAACCGGACTGACTGCCTGACTGACGGGACGCTGCCGTGAACTGGCACTAACAACTTCCAAAACTACTACTACTACTACTTCTACTACTAGTACTACTACAGTGGAATATCGTGACACAATCAAGAGAGAGAGAGAGAGACAGTTTGTCTTAGCATTCAAAAGTCCCGGAGGTGCAAAATTTGGCTGCTAAAACTTCGTAAGAGCGCATTTCGCATTTCCCTTTTTAACGTAAAAATTTTGAGTGCCTTTACCATGTTGCCAGTGGCAAAAATTTTCAAAACGTATACAAAAATTTTGAATTGCGAATTTTTCTTTCATCAGTTTTGTTTAGAAATAAAGTTCGATAGTTTTGTCATGATCCACGACTTAAAGTTCACACAAATTTTTCTCATGTTCAATTTTAAGGCTTTTACACAAAACAGTTACTTTATACATGAATCTAATTAGAATTTCATTGTATATAATTCCTGTGTCTTAAAAACATGAATTTTATTTTGAAGCAACTTGGTCATTACGACAATGGAAAAAATTGCAACTTGTAACTTAAAATCAAACCCATGCTACTACTGAACTACGATGATTTACTAGTCTAAACTTTGACATACTTTGATGGTAAATTTTTTTATTAATTGATCAGTGAGAAAACTGTCTCCCTCTCTCTGAGCTGTTTTACGTTGTGTTCGCTCTCTCTGTACGCCCCTCTCCCTCGGGAATATGCGTTCATGTACGTCTGACTGTGTGTGTGTGTATGCGTGTGCACGGCCATATGAATACTGGACTTCCATTCGAATGCACGTGGACTGTTTTTAAATGTATTTATTTGGAGCCCAGGCGTGTTTGTGTTTGTGTTTGTGTGTGTGTGGGTGCGAGTTTAGTTTCTACAATGACTTGAGAAGAAAGCCATGTATTAAAAATATCACATTTATGCTGCAGAAACTGTTTTGAGGAACTGATGGTTTGTGTTGTGGACTATCCGGCTTGCCGTATGGCACGGCGGGCTGGGATGCGAATCGGACTTAGCAATAAGAAATCCCTCTGAATCCAAAAAGCTTTATGTAGATCTCCTGTATATGAGTTGAGAATAGACTGTCTGGGTCTATTGGTTCTGTTGTTGTTTATTTTTAGTTTGGCTGATTTTTGTTGTGCTTATTTTTATTTTTCTCTATGACATATAAATGCGTATAAAACTGTGAAAATCCATTGTGTTCAGTTAAAGGGTGAGTTTTAGGTTAGTTTTTTTTCTGCATGTTAATCTAATTTGTTCAATTATGGATGATTTCTCCTTTCTCCATCTCTTCTCGCGCTACACATATATATAAATATATAAATATAAAAATATATATAATCTCGCTCTCAGGGTCTTTCACAAATCCATTATCCGAAATACTTCATGTTCTTATTTCCTGAGTTGCAATTTTCCAAGTCCTGATTATTTTGTCTTTTTTTTTTTTTAAATAATGATTCAGAACTGTCAATCACTACATTTAGCACTTGACTGTGAACTCGTCATCACCTGATAGAAAAAATGTCATTTAATTTTGGTGCTTTTTAACCAGAATATCACCTGACATTTTTGTTCTGTTGTCCCCTCTCACTCAGACATTTGTTTTCTTTACTTTTCCTTTCTTTTTTTCCAGTTTTAACCCTCGTGTTGAACTTTCTGTCCCGGTCAGAGGTCAAAGGGAAACGTCAGAGAGGAGATTTTAAACACATCCCTCCACTAACACAAACACACACATATACATGCTGGACCTCAATCAGAAAGCATTAACACACAATCATCTGGAAAACTCTAATTTTTCTGCGATTGTGTTTTCATCCCTTCCATCCTTCCACCCCTTCGTCTGTCTCCCTCCCTCCCTCCCCCGTTAGTATAACATGACAGTGTTTCACAAAGTCAAGAGATGTAAACCTGTTCTGTATTCAACCCAATAAGAAAAAGCAATAAAGATTATATTAAGGAAAGGTGTGCGAATCAAATGCTGTGGATGTTTTTGTCTTTTTTGACCCTTCACTGAATTAGCAGTAGTTGAAAATAGACAATAATTTGCTTCAGCAATTTTAACATGTAATTTTATTTGCAGGTGCTATAAAATAAATTATTAGGAAAAGGGAAAAGCTCAATGTAAATCTGAATAAATAATCATCCATAATTAATTAATTAATTCTGATAGTTAACTGAATATTTAGAGGATTTTTAAAAAATATTTTACATTTTTAAAGTTAATATTTTTCTATTTCCTAACAATAATAAAATAAAATAATAAAAGTTAAATAATAAAGAAAAGAAACGTTTTTAGTTGCTATAGGCGCCACTTTCCCGCCTCCCTCACAACCGGAAGTAGTTACTGGAAGTGGCCTGGAGGTCAGAGGTCAAGAAGGTAAGCCTTTAAAACTTCTAAAATGCAACAATTTGTGTGAAAAACCTGCCATATCTACCCATTTTTTGACCGTTTTGACACCTTACTATACTATGACATTTTTTGACCATTTTTGACACCTTACTATACTATTAAATTTTTTGACTGTTTTTGACACCTTACTATACTAGGGTTAGGGTAGACCAAACCTGTACCCTAACCCCAACCCTAACCCTAGTTTTTAATGCAGTGTAACCCTAATCTTACAATATCAGTACATCCCTAACCCTAACCCTACAGTATTATTATAACCCTAACCCTACAGTATCTGTATAACCCTAACCCTAGCCCTGCAGTATCATTATAACCCTAACCCTAAAGTATCATTGTAACCGTAACCCTAACCTTACAGTATTAAAATAACCCTAACCCTACAGTATTATTATAACCCTAACCCTACAGTATCATTATAACCCTAATCCTACAGTATCATTATAACCCTAACCCTACAGTTTCAGTATTAGTATAACCCTAACCCTAAAGTATCATTGTAACCGTAACCCTAACCTTACAGTATTAAAATAACCCTAACCCTACAGTATTATTATAACCCTAACCCTACAGTATCCGTATAACCCTAACCCTACAGCATCTGTATAACTCTGCATCATATAATCCAACTCCTACAGTATTATAACCTTAGCCCCTGTGACCAGGTCTTTAACCATCTGGCTAGTATCATCATAACCCTAGGCCCCTGCAGCATCTTAGAACCCAACTCACAGTCCTACAGTATCATTATAACTCCTAACCCTTACAGCATTCAGATATCCAATCTAGCCCTCTGCAGTATCTGTATAACCCAACTCTAGTCCTACAGTATCATTATAACCTTAACCCTTACAGTTCTAGTGCATAAGAACTTAACTTCAATATATACATGGTGATGCAACTCAACTTAGAATTAGATAACCCTAACCCAGCTCCTACAGAACCAGATAACCCTAACCTTAGTCCCATAGCATCATTATAACCCTAACCCTACAGTATCTGTATAACCCTCAACCTCACAGTATCTGTATAACCTCTAACTCAACTCAATAATTCATAACCCTATCTGTAGAAATTCTGCAGCATCTGTATAACCCTAACTCCTACAGTATCTGTATAACCTGTCTCTGAAATTCCTGCAGTATCATTATAACCCTAACCCTAAGAAGCCTCAGTATTAGTATAACCCAACTCTTACAACAGCAGTACTAGTATAACCGTTCCTACAGTATCTGTATAACCTTAACCTCAACCCTACAGTATCTGTATAATCCCAACCCTAGCCTGCATTCTAGAACTCCCTAACCCTAGTCCTGCAGTATCATTATAACTAAACCTCACAGTTTCAGTATTAGTATAACTCCTAACCTTACAGCAGCACTAGTATATAACCCTAGCCCTAATCAAGTAGTCCGTGTATGTTAAGACACACTGCTTACTCTAACACACTTGATCACATTCAGAATATTATTTATTGTTTCAGTAGCCATAGTAGTAGCAGAATTTATTGAGCCAGGTCATGATAATAACAGAACAATAGCATTGGAACAATACATTGTGTTTGTAGTGAATTTTATGTATAGCCTAGGGGCTGAATTCAATCAAAGGTACTGCTGAGTCCAGTTTCCAGATAAGTAGTGTATAAACATGATACATTCATGTTAGTCATTCAGCCATTTGCTAAATATGACTGAATCTAGTGCCTGTCCTGATGTGAATTTTTGTCATATTACATGTTAACCTATTATTTTATAACTTGCAGAAAAAAATCTTAACTTTGGGAAACACATCATAACAAAATTCTTCCAACAAAAAAGTCATCATAGTTCCACACCACAAAATCAACACTCAGCATCCTCAACATGAAGCTGTGCCTGGATGTGGAAGTAGTCTGCATGGCTCCTGTCCAGTGAAACATCATCTCCGTTGTTAATAAAGTAGAATCCCTCGTCTCCGGCACAGAGGCACAGATTAACCTCATCTTGCTTTGCAGGTTGGACACAAAAATTCACAATGAAAGGAACATGTAAACAACAGACCGGAGAATCATTTCTTCTGACTTCTTTTAAAATTCACTCTTCTGAACATCGCTACACATCCAGCGCTGTTCTTCTTCACAGAGACTTTGAGAAGAGGAGGAGAAGACCTTAAAACCATCACAAGCAGTCCAGCACGCCAAAGTGGGTCTGCAGCGTCTACTGTTCTGTGGGCTCAGCATGGCTATGAGAGGGAGAGAAATTATAGATTCTGTGATAGCCGTTATGAAAAATTTAAAAAATAACAAGAGTAGGTCATTGTTCTTTGTTTACAATGTTACGTTCTTCATAATATCATGATGAAACAAAGCAATAAAGGATGACAGCACATTTGGATAATAATCCTAAATTATTCTGAGATGATCAATATTTCTGAGCACTAGCTTTGTAATATTTGTAAAGAAGGGTGCTCTCTTAGAGAGATGCTGGGTGGCAACTGGCAATAACTTTGACTAAGGCATTTTACTGAGAGATAGTTTTTAAGTTTTTGACGCCTTACTATACTATGACATTTTTATTATACTATGACATTTTTTCATATTTTTTGACACGTTACTATACTATGACATTTTTCATGTTGTGTTTTTGACACTATAATCATTTTTCTATATTTTTTGATATACTATTATACTATGACATTTTCCATTTTTGACACCTTATTATACTAAACCTTTCACATTTTTGGCCTTATTATACTGACATTTTTTCACATTTTGATGCCTTACTATACAGCATTTTGACCATTTTTGACACCATACTATACTATATTTATTTTTCACATTTTATTACACTATTGTTTCTCTACATTTTGGCCTTACTATACTATGACATTTTTGACCATTTTTTGATGCCTTATTATATACTATGACATTTTTGGCGCCTTACTATACTACCAGCATTTTGCAACCATTTTTGGCGCCTTACCTGACATTTTTTCATATTTTTGACACTATACTGTGACATTTTTCCACATTTTGACGCCTATACTATAACATTTTTTCACATTTTTTGGCGCCCTTATTATTATACTACTAACATTTTTCACATTTTTGATGTACTACTGACATTTTTCACATTTTTCCACGCCTTATTATACTATGACATTTCACATTTTTGACGCCTTAGTATACTGACATTTTTTGACATTTTGGCATATGCATGTACTGTAACCATTTCACCATTTTGGCGCCTTACTATACTATGACTTTTTTCACCATTTTGATACACTTACTATACTATGACATTTTTTACCATTTTTGATGCCTTACTATACTATGACATTTTTCACCATTTTGATGCCTTACTATACTATGACATTTTTGACCGTTTTTGATGCCTTATTATACTAACATTTTTTCCTGTTTTGGCCTTAGTATACTATGACATTTTTGACCATTTTTGTGTAGTATACTGTGACATTTTTGACCATTTTGATGCCTTACTATACTACAGCATTTTCTCACATTTTGATGCCTTATTATACTGACATTTTTGGCCGTTTTGACACCTTACTATACTGACATTTTGACGCCTTACTATACTACCCAGGCAATTTTTCGCCCTTATTATACTACCAATTTTGAAGCCATTTTTGATGCCTTATTACTTCTGACATTTCTACTATTTTTGGCGCCCTATACTGTATTTTCCACATTTTTGGCCTTAGTATACTATGACATTTTTGATATTTTGATGCCCCTTATTACTACTATGACATTTTCATATTTTTGACACCTTACTATACAACATTTTCTCACATTTTTGATGCCTTATTATACTGACGTTTTTTGACCGTTTTGGCTTTACTATACATGGCATTTTTCACCTTACTATACTATGACATTTTTCACATTTTTCACTTATTATACTAAGCGTTTTCATTTTTGTACCTTAGTATACTGGCATTTTTGACCATTTTGATGCCTTACTATACTATGACATTTTTTTCCACATTTTCTTTTCTTCTGACATTTTTGGCCTTCTTACTATACTACAGAAAGCATTTTTTTGACCGTTTTGATGCCTTATTATACTATAACATTTTTTCACATTTTTTGTGGCCTTAGTATACTGTGTTTTTGACCATTTGGCCTTAGTATACTGTGACATTTTGACCATTTTGACGTATACTATACTATGACATTTTCATTTGCACCTTGTTATACTATGACATTTTTCCGCCTTATTATGTAGACATTTTTTGACCATTTGATGCCTTATTATACCTGACATTTTTCACATTTTGGCCTTACTATACTGTGACATTTTTTGAACATTTTGTTATACTATGACATTTTCTCTCATTTTTTGATACCTTATTATACTACAGCCATTTTTCACATTTTTTTGGCCTTATTATACTGACATTTCTGACCATTTTGTTGCCTTACTATGCTTGGTATTTTCCCATTTTGGCCTTGTATTATACTATATTGTTTTTCTGACCATTTTTGATGCCTTACTATCGATAACAAATTTTCCACGGCGCCTTACTTGGTGTAAAGCTGTTGTAGTTACCTAGAGTCTCTATCTCAAGAACTCCTTAGTATACTACTGTATTTTCACATTTTGGCATATATACTACCATTTTGGCCGTTTTTGGCACCACTATACTATGACATTTTGAACCTTTTATTATACTATATTTCTCTCATTTTGACACCTTATTATACCTGACATTTTTGACCATTTTGGCCTTACTATTCTATAACATTTTTGACATTTTGACACTACTGTGACATTTTTTCCCACATTTTTGTATAGTATACTATGACATTTTTGACGTTTTTGACACCTTACTATACTATGACTTTTTTTGAGGCCTCACTTGATGTAATGCTATTAATTACACAGAGCCTCTATCTAATCTCAAGAACTTCATATTGTCACAGAGGGCTCTCTTTGATGGGCCACATCTCAATCATGGACAATGTCTCTGGATGGACCAAAGTCTCTAAGTCATCGTAATGTCTCTCTGAGCCGGCAATGCCCGACTAGCCAGGGACCAGTCACACAAGTCATGGATAATATACTCTGGTGTGGACAATGTCTCCTCATCCTCAACAATATCTCTCCGATCCAAGGGCCAGCGTCTAAGCGATCATAAACGATGAAGTACTGACACCTGGAGGAAATCAAAGAGAAACATACAAAGGAAAATGATCAATACACTACTACCTGTTCCTCATCAACAGTTTAACCACTTGTGAAAGCACGAAATATCAACATTACAAGCTGAACCTAACATTTAGCAAACATTTTGAAAGCCTTACTGTACTACCGGCAGTTTTTGGGTTTCACGAGCTCACTTGATGTAAAAGCTATTTAGTTACCTGGAGGCCTCTGTCCTGGTCTCAAAGAACTTCATTGTATGAAGACTCTGTGATCGTGGACTCGTCTCTCTGATCGCGGGACATTGTCTCTAATTTATGGACAAAGTCTCTGTGATCATGGACAAAATGTCTCTGTGATCGTGGGCGATGTCTCTGAGATCACCAGGCCTTTCTAAGTCATGGCAATGTCTCTGTTCATATGCGGTCATGCCCGTCCGAATCGAGAACCACAGTGTCACTACGGTGCTTGCGCAGAGCTCTGACATGGGACAGCGTCTGATGATCCAAGGACATCTCTAAATCTTTGACAAGGTCTCTAGATGCCGGACAGTAACTTACAGTGGTGGTGTTCTCCTCATCCTCAACAATGTCTCCGATCAAGATGACGTCTCGTGATCATAAGCGATGATGCTGACGCAGAATCAAAGAAACATACAAGGAAGGCGTTAGTACACTACTACCTGTTCCTCATCAACAGTTTAACCATGAAAACAGAGAAATATTCAACATTACACCTAAATCACAACATTTCACAAATCATTTTGACACCTTACTATACTATGACTTTTTTTGAGGCCTCACTTGATGTAAAGCTAGTTAATTACCTGGAGGCCTCTGTCCTGGTCTCAAAGAACTTCTTCATTGTATGAAGACTCTGTGATCGTGGACTACGTCTCTCTGATCCTGGACAATGTCTCTGATTATGGACCAGTCTCTACGATCATCGACAATGTCTCTCTGAGCGGCAATGCCGACTTCTCCCGAGGTTAAGTCCTACCCACGAGTCATGGATGACAATGTCTCTGATCATGATCATGCCGTCGAATCGAGGAACCACAGTGTCTACCGATTCTTAGCAGAGCTCTATGAAACAT
>BRZM01000045.1:1935474-1972527 GCA_033238685.1 Lates japonicus | reverse complement strand
ATACACTACTACCTATTCCTCATCAACAGTTTAACCATGAAAACACAAACACAAATATTCAACATTACAGCTGAACCACAACATTTAACAAACATTAGAGGCTGTTTCAGAAAATCAACAGTTGACTGTCATCACTTCCTGAAGAACCAACAATAACAAATATTTGGGGAAAAGTAAAATGATTATTGATTGTGTGTCTATCAACTAATCACTGAAGCAATGTATGTTACTGTGAACTGCACAACAATAATAAACACTATCAGTTAATTTTTGAATGCAGGATTTTAACTTGTGTTGTTTATTATACTTCAGTAAAAAGTCTGAGTATTTCTTCCACCACAGACGTTCACATACAGAATCATTATTTCACATTTCAACCTTCTTCTTATTAACACATTTTTAAAATGTCTTTGTTTTGTGTTGTTTTCATTTAACGAATAACAACCAAATTTACAAAGGTCTTAACAGCAGCTTATGTGAAAACTTTTCAGTAAATAAGGTTGTTATTAACTGTGAAGATATTTTTAAAACCACCCCTTGACCAACAGTTAAAATTAACACACTTATGAACAACTCACTCCAATATTTTATTTGTAGAATTGATAGTTTTGTATGGTGCAGTCTAGTGTGTCTAGCACATATACACAATTTAGAATTTCTGATCACGTAGGATCAAACTGAAGTTAAGATATTTTTCAATCCCATTTTGATTGATCCTTAATAATAACTATAACATTTCACATTTTCATGTCTTACTATACTATGACATTTTTGACGTCTTACTATAACGAGACATTTTTACTGCTATTTTGGATTACGATTACTTCTGCATTGCTTTTATATTACTGATTACTGTCACCTCTAGTATTACATTACTGTTACCATTACATAATACTTTTCTTGCTACATATTACTTCTAAATTTACAGATAGTTTTTACTGTTTCAAACTACATCTAGTAAGATTACTTTAACTATTACATCTTACTTCTGATATTGGTCATTACTTTTACATTACTTCTATTAATACAGATTACTTACACATTATTTTTATATTGCACGTTACTTCTATTTTTACACTTCTGATACACTGAATACTGAACATTAACAGTTTAACGTCAGTGCTCTGTGTTGGCCAGTTGATGTAAAGCTGTTTGTGAATTACCTGGAGGCCTCTGTCCTGGTCTCAAAGAACTTCTTCATTGTACATTGACTCTGTGATCGTGGACTACGTCTCTGATCATGGACAATGTCTCTGAGATTATGGACAAAGTCTCTGCGATCATGGACAGTGTCTTTGAGATCGTGGACGATGTCTCAGAGATCATAGACGCTGTCTCTGTGATCATTGACAATGTCTCCATGATCGCGGGCAATGCCGTCAAATCGGTGACCCCCGTCTCCGCCGATTCTATCGCAAGGTCTCTACGAAGCATGGGACAATGTCTCAGACCAAGGACAACGCCTCTCCCATCTTTGACAAGGTCTCTGCGACCGTGGACAACGTCTCTGATCGTGGACGATGTCTCCCTCATCCTCAACAATGTCTCTCCGATCATGGACCATGTCTCACCGATCGTGGACGACATCTCTGTGATCGTGGACTACGTGGTGGATGAAGTGGTGACACCTGGAGGAAATCAAAGAGAAACATACAAAGGAAAATGATCAATACACTACTACCCTTTCCTCATCAACAGAATCATTATTTCACTTTTCAACCTTCCTCTTATTAAGACATTTTTAAAATGTCTTTGTTTTGTGTTTTTTTTCCTTTAATGAATAACAAATTTTACAAAGGTCTTAACAGCAGCTTATGTGAAACATAAGTAAATAAGTATAGAATTTGTTTTTATATTTTATTCGTAGAATTAACATTGTTTTGTACAGTGTTGTCTAGTACGTCTAGTACATACACAGAATTAAGAATTTTGAAGAATTTAGGGCTGGGCGATATGGGGAAAAAGTTTTTCATATCGGCCGATATTGATATCACAGTATAAATCAAATCACTATTTCTGTCAATCTTGAAAGTTCCCAAGTGAGATGTGAAGATACAATAAGGTCAATTTTAGGGCTAGGACTAGGGTTCCTAGTCAACTGCAACGCTCTGTGAAGTCGGATATCCAACCCGGAAAGTCGGAAAAAAACGACCAACCCCGACAGAAGAATCAAAGATGGCTACTACTCATGTCAACAGTAGTGAACAACGCTAATTTTACTGTTTCTAGCAGTTCTGTCCAATTTGTTTAACATTAAGTCAGTCATACAGCGTGTAGAGCGTTGTTATCAGCTGGTATTGCTAACGAGGGCTAGTCTGAGATTTCTAAGTGTTTACGTTAAAATCTAATGTTAATGGATAGCAGATTTGTCTTGAACGTGCGCTCTTACTGCTACTAAATCTACAAAGACAATCAAAACCCACCGACAAAAAACCTGAGACGCAAAACAATCACGATGAGATGCTTAACTGCCACAATAAAACAAAAAAAAAAATGGCCTCAAATAAATGTAAAATAATCAGGAATGGACATCCAGGTGTAAAGCAGCCACGCACAGACGCAATATAATACACAATGACCACAAACCGACACTAAACGATAACAACGACATGATAGACCGATATAAACTATATAAATTAAATGCCCGGGATGGAACACAACCTTACAAAGAGATGCAAAATGTCGGTAAATTGACCGCAAACCAATACAACAGCAACTGGAACAGACTATCAAGAGCTCCTTGTGTTTTTACAAGTCAATGTTGGGGGTCTACAACTCATGTCGGGGACACGTCAGTCACGGAAACACAAACACTCTGTTACCCACGCAATAAAAACGACTGAAAATGGAAATAGGGTCAACAAAAAGAGAAGGCTAATGTTAACTCTCGCCACTAATACAAATGCTAACGCTAACCGCTAGCTAGTTCGCTCCTTAGCCTCACCTTCGCGCTGCAGGTGTGTTCAGCATCCAGCTTCACTCGTGCTCGACAAAAAGCAGCTCCAAAGCTTGTTTAGCCCTCAGGCTTCTTCGGTAATTGCGTTTTCCCACAGTGCTAACAAACCGAGGAAACGTTTCAAACGTTGGTTTTAATCTGTTCTCCGACTTCTTGTCTCCGCCTCTAGCTCCACCCAGAGAGGTCGTGACCGATGACGACACACGACGGAGCCAATGGCGACGCACGCAAGGCAGAAAAAACGCCAATTGGCCAGCTGACTCTGCTCCGCCTAGCAACCGTCTCTGATTGGTTTTATTATACATCCGCGGGAAGGTAGGATACAGGTAAGTCCATGGCTTGTAGTAAAGAGGAGATAGTTCAGTCCACCCATCGACACAATCAAGTAACAACCAGGTGATCAGTTGAGAGAATAGGTTATCTTGGCGTTGGCCACTGTAGAGTTATTTTAAACAATTTCATGACTTTCATTATATTCACCTTGGAAAAAAACTATCTGACCGGTGCGTTTATGTACACGCAGGGTGGCTGGATAAAGTCTTCCTTACCAGCCATTAAAATAATATTAGAGCAAGACAAGACTAAATTATGGTGGGTATTTTGTATTTTGTTATGATGATGATTGTAATTAGAAATTCTACATATTTGTTCCAATGGACAAGTGGTTTTTACATGTACTTGGGTCTGCCACCGTACCGCAAGGAATCATGGGACGGCATTATCGCCTATCCCGGATTATAATGTAGTCTATATGTCACCCCGCAGACTCAAAACAATGGTTAATAACACACACAAAAGACAGCACCGCCTTGATTCATAAATATTTTATATACAAAATATTGTTACAAGTATATTCAACATATGTCACATTAGAATAATGATAAGTACTTTACATACATTTGATCAATCTTCATATTTCACAGTACATACATGAAAAAAAAATCACAATTCTAGTTGATTGTATACAATAAATACATGCTCTGGTCATAGGCTTTTATTTGTTTTCTTTCTTTCTTTCTTTCTTTCTTTTTTTTTTTTTTTTACAAACTTACAGTTAGTTTTAAACAGAGTGCAAGAGCTCAGTTGTTACTACAGCTATGGCCACTGTGAAAGATCCCCCTTCATGCACTTTTACTGTACTGTAGACAAAACATTTGTTTTTGTTTAACACAACAGAACCAAAAGGTAAAACTCTAAACTAGTTTTCCAGACAATCTCATTTAAAGGTTGGAGCCAAAGTGCAGCTTTTTGGCAAACGTGCAGCAAGCAGCATGAAGTGGGATGTCTACAGCGGCCATGTCTGTCTGCAAACAACCCAAAATCTGTGAAGAAAGAGCAAAGTTGAACATGGCTCGCTGAACACTTGCGTT
Organism: Lates japonicus; assembly: GCA_033238685.1. NCBI lineage: Eukaryota > Metazoa > Chordata > Actinopteri > Centropomidae > Lates > Lates japonicus. Next base: position 1,968,201 of record BRZM01000045.1, on the reverse strand, counting down.
CCTTGGCACGTAGTAAACAGACAAGAGTGTGGATCAAACCCAGTAACACTGCAGTCAAACCTACCTGTATGTTTTTAATTTTTCATCTGTCTTAAGTTTGTAGTGCACCTAATGTTAAAAAAAAAAAAAAACAGGATGTGACTGTGCATGCATGGCAAGGCTGTGGCGTCTGAAAGAGCAGGAAATTCTCAGAGGTCAATCTCCGGTCCTCTGTAAAGGTGTTTCTCAGGTCCTCTGTAAAGGTGTTGACACTATTTAGCCGTTAAAAACGGGTTGCCAGCTTTTGGTTGTTTCCATTCAGAGCAGGTCTACATGGTAAACAGTCTTCACAGTCACAGTTTAACACTTGGCAAAAACAGAAGAGCTAAATCAAAACCTACAACATTATATTTCTTCTCACAGTCTTTGTTCGACTAACTATTATACCCATAATTTTTTGCTTCTTAATAAAAGCATCACCTTTTTGCTTAAAATGTCGCTGTTGTCAAACTCATTCATGTTTTGATCTGAGCTAGCTATGTTAGCTAGCCAGCTTTTCTTTTAAGGCTATGTAATTCATAAAAACTGACATGGAAATCCTATGCCAGTGTATCATGTTTTTTTTCTTTTCAAGGTTTTATACATTCAGTCAGTTCATCAGTAAAGGGCAACACACATTAGCAGCATCCTCACACAGTTCCTCTTGGTTAAGGAGCATCAGAATCTGTCACTGTCGTGCTGTACGTACCAGGAAAACTCTGGATCTGATGCTATGAGCGGCAGTTGGCATGGATCAAGGGATGTGACGTGATTCAGCTGATGTGTGTTGCACTTCTTATATTATCATGTTGAATGGAAAATTAGTAACCAATAATACATTAGCTGTTTTACATGGATACTTAATTCCCATACTGTGATTTTGGGGAGGTCTTCCTTGGTTACCTTTTCTAATGTTTGTCACAAGCTAGATGTCTTTTGCTACAACTCATGCTAAGTATGATATTTGTGTGACTTGGCTGGTTGATGACTGGCATCCAATGCAATTGTTTGGAGAACTGTTGGATACCAGACTCAACAGTGGTACCAGTGTCACTAAAGATATTTGTTAGCAGTCAAAAGTTGGCCTGGGCAATTGAACAAATATATCGGCTATTGACAATTGGCTTTTGGTGCGATTTCGGTCATTGTATTTTGCTGATTTACTGGCCTACCTCCTTTGGAATTCAACTTGTTCTACAAACTAGGAACTGGCAGTTTGATTCCTGTCTTTCACAAAACAGGGCAGTGACTAAATGATAATTAAATCATCTTTAGTGGTTGCTGTTTGATCAATTGGTCCTGAAAAGCAATGTATTTGAGAACCAGACCAAAAACTGTAAGTCCTGATCATTTAACAGCATGTTATCCTCATCTCTTTGTTCATTTGGAAGCTGTAAGTCAAGGCGTCCTTGATCCGATGCTACTGGACTCTTGTTTAAATAGTGTTGGACATGTTCCTGTTCAGACCTGTTAGACCTGTTCAGTCTGTCTTTACCTGCAGGATTATATCAGCAATCACCGGCTGTTGGACTGACGATTGCCTGGTTGGAACGTTTTAAGATATCGCCCTACCCTCAGTCAGTACAAGAATCTAGGATTACTTTGTACTTACTCGAATCCATCCAGTTTTAAAACTAATACCATCTTTTTATGGTGTCCAAATCTATTATTTTTGAGGTCCAACCTTTGACAGATATGTTAGATAGATTTCATCTAGATTCAAATGGTTAAAGGTGAACAAAAACAGTCAGTTATTAGTATTTGAAGATCAGCAATGAACTGAACCTATTTCAGACCGCTATATTGGTGATTTAAACCCACATTTTCCTTGATAGTTATGATATCGGTGCTGAATATCATTAGACATTCTTCTTTTTCAACATTCAGAGAGCATCTCCTTCCAAAATGCTTCTATTGAATTTTCTACTGTGTCCTTCTCCTCAGGAGTTTTAATGGTCTGTGTTTACTGAAGATGAAGATCATAAACAAGCAGCCCTGACTCTAAACCAAGACCTTGATCCTGAGTCAGTGCCTCTGCTCATCTGCCCTCCTCCACAGGACGAGTTTCGGACTTGAGCTTGACAAACTCCTTGGCCACCTCATCAGCAGGTCGCTGGGAGAGGATACGCATCACCGTCATGCCCGTCTCATCGGTGTGAACGCGTGGCCCGAGTGGACACCAGCACACACAGCTCTTGCGGTCGGCGACATCGCGGAGCTGGACCACAGCCATGCCGACCACCCGGTCCGCCCGGCCGAAACAATAATCCTTCACCGTCACCTGGAGCTCATAACAGTCTGGGGACTCTTTACCCAGGACACTGCAGAGAGGAAGAAGAGAAAATGATGCACTGCTTCTCTCAGCGGTTAGGTTTCAACGTTAGGTTTAGGTGGAAGAGTTTTGGATTTCAGACTCACAACTGGAAGGCCTCATTGAACTTTGCGGACCAGCTGTTGTTCTTGGATTTTGTGGTGAACTTGCGCTTCTTGTCGGCCAGGAAAGGACCAACCATGGAGACCTCAACAAAAGGCCGGAACATACCCGATGTCTGCCACTTCATGTCGTTCACTGCAATGACTGGATGGATGTGAGAAAATGAGAGATAGAAATTCAGTGTTGATTGTTGTGTTTGTGGTTTTGTTTCTCTTTGATATTCTAGTTTGATCTTTGTTTTTATGTGCCACTTTTGCAAGATTTCAAGATTTAGCCCTGGATTTAGGATTGATGTTAAGGTTTAAACCTTGGTACAGTGCTGTAAAGAGGTTTAAGGTTATAATTCAAACACTGTAAATGTTTGTGTATTTTGGACGCAGGTGTCTCACCTCTGACGTTGACCTTGCGTTCTTTCCCAAGCATCATGTCAATCTGCAGAATGGCCTCTCCGATCGGCTTCTCCACCCCTGAACCTGTACGACACGGCCACAACACATTCACTGAGGTGTATTTTTCTAAAAGGAACCCCACAAAGAAGCTCAATAGTCCTTGTAGAACCCATGAATCTCCTGATTTCAGAGTGTAGCAGACTTACCTCTATCAGGTCGAATCTTTTCATTGCCAGTGATTCTGATGCCCATCCCATCATGCACTGAGAGGACAGTAAAAGACATTTAGTGAACTTTCAGAGGGACATCTAATGCTGTAAATCCTATAAATTGTACATGCAGTGTGTGATCACCTTGGGAGTGTTGCGTGGTGACAAAGGTCTTGATAAGAGCGTCGGTGCTCTGGGAGTAGAGGGAGAGGGCGTAACGCAGTGACGCCAGTTCAGGACTTTTCTCGACAAATGCCTTCTTTAGCCCGTTTCCTCCTGCGTGGAAGTATTGCTGAAAGGGAAGAGAAGCAGATGAGAAAAAAGTCCTTTCAGGTAGGTAGATTTTTATTAACTGAAAATCTGCAAAAACGAAAAAAAAAAATTGAAATAAAGAAACTGAAAATATTCTGAACATGCAGGTCTCCACCTACCTTGATCGTCTCCAGCCCTGCATCGATAATTATACACTGCTTGGGCGTCAGGGTTCTGGCCTCACCTCCTCCCTACAGCAGAGATCACAGACTCATATTAGAAACAAAACCAAAACCAAACAGAAGCAGGGAAAATCGTGAACCTAGTTGTTGGATAATAACTACACTGGCTCAACTTTTGTAGATCAATGAGTAAACTATTGCAAAAAAAAAGGATAAAATCCACACATCATTAGCTGCCTTTCTTTGAAAGACTGAAAAAAGAAAAATTGGGACACAACTTTCAAGAGACTTGTTCTGTTTTAGCAGCTCCAGAAAAAAACAGTTTGCGTGGTTGAGGGCTCAACAGACGCTGCTGAGAGGTGGGAACATCTTGAATTCACTTTTCCCATCCAAGTTTTTTTTTACCTGACCTGTCTTGGCTTTGAACTGCCAACTTTATGCAACCTCCTGCTGCGTTAACAAGCAGCAGCCACCAATGATTGTTGAAGTTGGTCGGTACTGACATCACCGGGAAAACCACCACATTTCTCTTTTCTCTGTGAGAATTTATGATCTCTGTAGCTAATTTTGCTTCAGTTTTGAAGGTCTTAAAGCTTCAAAAGAGATAGATAGATAAAGAGATTGACAGGCGTCTCAGCCTGTCATCTCTGCTTTGGTTACAAGAATTATCAACGTGGTGATGAATGGTAAACTGAAATCAGGCTTTCCAGCATCCCTTTTGACAGTCTTTGTGTCTTACCTTGAGGTTTGAGAGTCCTTTAGCAGCCGTGAGTAGTTGGGCTCCCTGCAAAGATGAAGAAAAAGAGTTAAGTCAAATTTTATTGTAAATTTATTGGAAATTCTCAGCATTCCATCATAAATACAACATAAAAGAAAGTATACCAGTCAGGACACAGGGACAACAATACATGAAGAGCCAAAGTTGTAGAGTGTGGAAAAAGCTGCTTAGAACCATCATCTGTGCAAATTCAACATGTCTTTGTAAGTCTTTTTGTTCTACGAGTTGGAAGGTAGAAGCTCAAACTCCCTCTGCAGGGAGTGGTCATAACAGTCCAATATGGCATGGGCCTTCCTTATGACTGTAAAGATCAAAAAGCTGAACTTGATTTACCCCAACAACTTCTAACAAGCTGAGCAAGCCTGTTCTTACTGGCCAGATTCAGGTTCCCAAACCACAAGGAGTTGACATTTTTGTGCACACATTAAAGGTTAGGGTTAGGAGAAAGTGATCTTCCTATAAGGAAAACAAAAAGCACTAATTCAACATGATTAGACCAGAAGAAATCAAACTGGAACAAACGTCATGTAAAGATCTTCGTAATAATTTGCAAAGAGACTCATCCACCAGTAGATGGCAGCAGAGCACTCCCTCTAGTTAATGGGAAGCAACAGAACATACCTCCCATTCATTCCCTTCAGATATTACAGTCAGCTTGGAGAGGACTTTGTTGAGATACATCATCTCTGTCAATATTACGTTGATTTTATGGTAAAAAATTATGTTTATGTAATGTTTAAGTGCACTCACAAGCTGCTTTAGTGCATTTAGGGACACTTTGTTTGCTGTCAACACTTAATTTTTGGCTTTGCTGTTATAAGACACAGTGAAAACATGAACATGAAAATATGTTCATTTTATGCAAATATAAAAATATAAATGTATGTAAATTCTTTCCGTTACATCTTAAACTGCCACTGTTGGCAGACGATTTTCAGACGCTGGAACATCCTTGAATGCCCCAGCAGGAACTGAAATGGTTAGAAATAATAAGTATAGTGCATGTGATTTGTACTTAATGGGCAAAAACATGCACAAATGTTTTCTTTTAATAACTGTGTGTGTTTTCCCACCTCCTTCCCTTTCCTCTAAATTGCTCTCATCAGTAGGTAAACACAGCTCGTCTTGTAATGACTGTAAAGATATTTGTCCAAAGATAAAAAAATAAAGAATATGGATTACTGTTCTTCTGTCTTTGTGACGACCAGTTTTAGACCTTACGATTCACATTTCTGCAACAGGGAACATTTTGTCTGGTGCTCACTTCTTCAAAGAGCCGTATGAAGATAAAGAATTAAAGTTTAAAGGGGAACTCCTCTGATTTTTACACATCAAAGTCTGTTTACAGGTCCTGAGGAGTACAACTGCAGATGTGAAAAAGGTTGCATGAAGCCTTTTGTAGCTGCACGACATCTGATAAACTGCCTCAAGTGATGTGACTTGAGTCAGCGTCAGTTGGATCTGAAGAGTTTGAAAAGTATCTTCTAAATACAGAGGTGTAGAGTCCTGTTCCTCTTGTCTGCTTGAGGCTAGAGGCTAGAGTTAGGTTTAGTGTAGGGTTGGGGTGGCCAGGGCTCGGGTGGTGCTTACCAGGCTGTCGTTGCTCTGAGGCAGGACGATGGTCTTCTCCAGGCTGCTCAGGACGATCTTCCACAGATCCTTCAGGATCCTCTTCAGCACCGTCTTCTCGCAGATGTCAGCAAAGATACTGAGACTGGATCATGCACAAACACAACAACAATGTGAGCTGGTCCACAAGTCCTTCCTAATGTACTTAAATGAGGACCAAGTTAACTGTAGATCCTGTAGCATGATTGTATGATGTGTGTAGACTTTCACTTGAATACAACACAGGCTCATAAATCCTAATAAATCTGCTTGAGGGAGAAGTGAAAGTCTGGGCTGTCCATAGGAGTCAAAAAAACTTTTGGTAAAAGCTTTATTTTACAAGTCTGTAGGAATCCTGATTAATTTCCAGATAATTTCCAAGGTAAATTTCATGGGAAGAAACATGTTATTTGGTATTAAACACAGGTAAAACAGAGTGATCAGTTGGTATGCTTCCTGTTATTTGCAAATGCTAAACTAAGGAAAGCTTGAGACTTTTACAGCCCGTCTATGAAGGGCTCGCTCTATATTGGCATTAAGAAAACCCTTGATTAGGCTACTTTTGCTTGTTACATTGAACCACACAAAGCCAGTGTAATGATGCCCTGGTGTGTGATTTTATACAGCATGCTGGCATCACGTTGACATTGGTTGGTGACTATCTCTGCTGCAATTTCTCTGGAAATCAATAGCAAACTCAACACAACAAACATTACAAGTCTCAGAATTTAGACTCTATTTTCCCTGTAATTAGCACCAAACTACCTGCTTCTCTCCAGGAAACTTTCAAGAAATCATTAGGAAATAACAGACCTGTAAAATAAAGCATTACCTAAAAGCTGCACTTTGAAATGTTGAAAAACACTGACTGAAAAGGCCTCTATGACTGAAGGGCTATTAAATGTTCTGTTTGTACCTTCACTACAAGATAGATGCTTGAGGTTGTACGTCATTATTATAAATCTGACGCTGACGTCCACTCCTCTTTTGTTTTTCATCCTGATTCATCCAAAGAAAGTTTGACTTTATCTGCAGCTACTGTAGTTCTGCCTCTGCTTTTTTATGGCTCCTTCAGATGGCTTCAAGGAAGTTTTTCAAGGACTGTAAAATTACTTTTTAAGTTTCAAACCTTGTAATGATATAAATGGTGCCCACATGACAACAAATAAGATTTCAGAGTATGTGCATCAGCAGGGTCATTGCCGAGACTTGTCAGCTTCCTGTTGTGTTATTAAATCGTCTTCCCTTCCTTTGGACTTCATTGACAATGAAGTGCCTTCCAGTCAGTAATTCAGTATTTACACACTAAAAAGCACTGACCTGGTTTAGGTTAAAAATATATTTTATATTAATTTTGGTTTACTTCAACAAAATAAAAATATGGTTAAACTGAGCCAATGTTAAGACACAAAAAGCTTGAATTTTATGTTAAAACAGTTTAAAAATTATTGTAAGTTGGACAAAACAATTTGTATAGGACATTCAAACAGTGCGTAGGATACACAAATTATTTTTAAAATCAGTAACAAACAAGAGCTAGAGTTGGGTTTTAGTTTAAATAAATATTTAAAGTGTGAAGATAAAAAGGTGAGGAGCTGCTCCAACAACCGAGGTCAGCCGGCAAAAACAATGTGGAGTGAAAATACATGATTTAGCTCATTAATGACATTAGAGGTGTCATCTGCCGGTAGCTTACGACGGGAGCTGCCTCAACTTACTTCCCATCCAGGAACTCCATGAGGGGTCGCAGCATGTTGTCAGCATCTGCCTCTGCGGTGTTGTGGTTGGGGGGGCCTTTGATCTGGTAGAGGATCTCAGCCATCTGACGCATGCAGCCGTTGATACGAGTCTGGAAACTGGATATGGAGAGAGAGCAGGCAGAGGGAAAATTAAGGCGAGAAAACTTCTGCACGGGTTTTGAAGGCTTGTTCCTCAGCCATCCACTGTGAGAGTGTGTGTTTGTGTGTGTTACCTCTTGGCAAACATGGCACTGAAGTTGTCCAGGACGGTGCTGAGTTTCACCTGCAGCTCATTGAGGATGTCAGCTGCCTCCATATCCAGCTACAACACACATAAACAAAAAGGAAGAGAAATGATACAAAAGGTTATTTGAACATGACATACAGACAGCAACATATTTCCAAAACTTCAAATATCAACTAGACTCAGTTCGGCTCTGTCACATCTCAGCTACGTTTCCAGTCTTCTAAAGCCAGGTTTACTTACTAATTTTTCCTTGTTTTTGTCATTTATGCCTCTTTTCCCACGTACTTCTGTCTCAGTTTCACATTATAAACAATAATTTAACATTTAAAAAGAAGACAACCCCAGAAATAGCCAAATATAACTTTTTATGTTATTTTTTTTTTTATTAAGTGATAAAACTAAGTATATTAAAAAAACAGACATAGCAAAGATTGTGTAGAAGAACTCTGAAACCCATGGGGGCTTATTATAATAACTTTCCCTCTGTGATTTACAATTTATCCAAGTACTATGAATATTATATATTATTTTTTTAAGTGTTACATGTTGGTACAGTTGTTTTTAGTTAAAATAGCTGTAACTGTGACACTAAAACTGTTTTTAAAAAGTACAAAAATCTAACATTTCTGAGGCAAACACCTAATGAAAGTGTAAAATATAACTTTTTAAATTAATCTTATCCAGTGCTACCTCAGCCTTGCTGTCTTTTTTTCGATCTTCCTCAGTTGCTACTCTTTCAGTCCTGTGCCTTTCATATCTAACTCTGCGCACAAGGAGGGTTTGTCCTTGTTCACACAGGTGCTGTATGTTTAATAAATAGATTTCTTGTGCGTATCATACAGACAGTTCTACACATGCTTTGATAAACGAGGCCTCAGGTGTGTTGGGAGTATGTCTGGCTGACATTGACACATCGGACAGAAATACTTTCATTTGACAGGGGCATTACAGCTGGAATATAACACAGCTGCGTCCACACGCATTAGGATGTCACAGTCCAGCTTCACCGCTGTACTAAAAGCAATGAGTCGAGTTATGGTCGTAGGTCAGGTGATGCAATTGCCGCAACCTTTGGAGCAACTCACAGTGAGAATAAATAACCAAAACTAAGGGTGGCTGCACTTCTGTTCTCAGTCGAAAACTTTCCAACAAACTCATACTTGTCTGTGCAAAATAAATATGTATGAACCAGATGCTGATAAGTCAAACGTTGTACAGTGCATGTACATAAGTTCTAGTGTGGGGAAACATCTCGAGTGTGTAGATGAGTAAGAGTGTGTAACGCCCTGATTCATCTCAGTGTTAGTGGGTGAGACAACACTACAGTGAGCGTATGAGTCAGGAAAACACACACACACACACACACACACACACACACACACACACACACACACACACACACACACACAGTGACTCACAGTGTTGCTTGTTTGTTGTTATTAACGCTGCTGCTGGATGATGACTGCATACAGATCGGTAAACAGGAAAGAAATATGACCAAAATACGAATAACCCAAAGGACATTCGGCTGAGAGAGGAGTTCGTAGATAGAACAGGAGAACTGCGACGACGACGAGCTCATTTATGCCTCTTCAAACCCATTCAACGGCGACTGAAAGGAGCGATTCAAGCTGTTAAAGAGCACCGCCATTTCCTGAAGCTCAAGCAGGTCTTGAAAAATACACCACAAGAGGCTGAAGTATGAAACTGAAGTCTTTTTCTTAAACACTAAGTGGAACCTAGTGCAGCGGGAGGCTGTCTCTCTTTCTTCTTAACACTTCCCTCGAGTTAACTTGACTTCTTGAGAACAGAAAGCTGAATTCAAATTCAATGACGTGTAATAAAAGTAGTGAAAAACATGGTGACACTGATGTTCAAACTAGCAATAAAGAGGAAGCTGCTAAAGACATGATCTAAAATTAACTTTCTCTTATACTCTAAGGATGTTAAAGATTAGTTCTATTTTTATGTAGGCAGTTTTAGTGCCCAGGAAACCAGTCTGGATTAAAGTGATATTTGCAGGATGACCACCGCTCCACCTGCTTAATTCTTTCTTAAAGTGCTGGAAGAATCAAAAAATCTGCAATGATAGAAAAAGAGCTCCACATACTTAGTGCAACCATGCAGTGTTTTCACTTTATATTGTGAGCTTTCTGTCTGTCAGACTGTCATCAGAGGATCATTGTTGAGTCATGTATGCTCTGATGAAAGTCTGACAGACTCAAAGCTCACAATATAAAGTGAAAAGACCTTTGGGGTGAAAATATAGTGAGCCAGTCGTGCTGCACCTTGTTAAACTTATAACACAGAGCAGATAAAAGTCAGTAAAGGTTACACAGATTGCTCTGAAAGGGCTTGGAGACGAGTGTGATGGTTTTGATACAGACTTTTCCTCACATTTCAGAGATAACAAACTTCTAAATCACTGTCTTGTCTCCTTAGCTTCACTGCGCCTTTTGTAGATCTGCTCAGCAGCTGCAAACTGAATTGGCCGCAAGGAGGCCCCAGGACCGAAATGCACCATTAAGAGTCTTCTTGCCTCAGGGTTTTTTAATCTTAACAGCTCAAGTGTGTTGTGTGATCTGTGTGTGTTTCTGGCTGTGTTTGTTTCCAGGCCTGCCTGCGGTCTGCCCAGCATGACACATGGGTAAAGCAGACATGACCCAGCTTAAAAAATGATAAACTTTACCCTTTCAAAAGGCCTTTTCACACTGAGGGTATTTTTTTTTTCAAACTCTTGTTTTTCTTATGAGTACTACGCAATGAAAAAGCGATGGAACTTTTCTTTTGAAAGGAGGTTGATGTTTCTGAGCTTTTGCACTGCACAATCACAGCCTGTCAGACGCTGCTCTGGGTCAAAGGATCTTGGCAGTTGGTCCTCTGTCCCCCCAACAGGACCTCAAACTGTCCCACAAACATCCTAAAAAATATGTCCAGAACCGGCCGCGGTGGAGCTTCAGATTCGGTATATTTGCGGGCAAGTATCTTGCATTTTCGCATTCTATATTCATGTTGCGCTGAATGCGAAAAGACCTTAGGAACTGGTACGCAGTGGACACAGAAAACACCACTTTTATGGTTAAGTAAAAGGAAGAGTCTGTGTTTTGTGTTTGTGGTACATCTGAAGTGGTTTTAGAGGACACAGATGTCAAACATTTGTCAATTTCCTCTATGTCTTGTGACATTTTCTCATCCACTTTTTGTCATGGTTTTGAATAATTTTCATTTATACTCAACTAAATGCAGTTACAGAGAACAAACAACAGCAACAATTTGAGGCTGATCAAGCAAAAATGAAGCTAAAATTTGCTTTCTTCTTAAAAAGTTTGACAGATAAACACAGATTAAACTTTGATTTTAAAGGCCCTACCCCTCCTTCCCTGATTAGACCTCTCTGCTGGACTGTGTATGGGTGTGCAGACCAGGTTTCAACTGACACATCTCTCTTCTGTTGGGACTTCTACAACTTAAACATTCATCCTTCTTGTGGGAGTTTAGGGATCTTAGGTTATTGCCAACAAACAGTAGCTCTGCCAACTGCAACCTAAGCTAATGTCTAATCAGTCAGAATAACTGAGTAACTCCTTCTCTACCATCTACTTTTTCATTTACTACCAAAATAGCTAAAGCTACAGAGAGCAGCCTGCAGGATGAACTGGCATTGAGCAGCCTGGTAACAGACCTTGAATAAACTTGTAAAATACGACCTGACGGCTGAATCTCATTGGTATGCTGGACCTCAAGTGTGTACCACATGTTACACCAGCCAAGTGGCGAGACGACTGCATGATTAGACATCCCACAGAGTCTTTGTAGAAAGTGTGCCGTCGATAACTGTGGAACTGTGTTATTAGATAGAGGACTGTGGGCAAACTGCCATAACATATAATTGGACTAAAAGAGGGTGGTGACTTTCAAGTGACAGTGTTTTAATAGCTTGCATTTTAATTGAGGAATGTTGCAGTGAGTGAAGTGAAAGGTTGGACTGTTCACTCCGCCCCTTCGGAGGAAGGAGTGTGTTCTTGGTCTGAATCCAAAAATGAAATGCACAGCTGTGTTTATGTGTGCTACAAGTGTCAAGCATGGTCAAGCATCTTTATGGGAGTTTGAAGGTGATCGTGCGCACAAGTGTCCTTGGAAGATGAATTAAAGTACAGACCAACTATCTTTTCCAATGTTAGACAGGAGGATGAATGATCTGCTTGCTGCTCAGTGTAAGAAAGTGTGCAAATAACTGGCAACTACATGATAAGAACAAGACTTCTTCTATATTTTATGCCCATAAGTGGTCATTGTTATTGTTCATGAGGAAGCTCCAGAGTTTAAGCTAACTGGTTGTAAAATCATTGTTTCCATTTCTATCTGTACTGTACTAAGTTGTACTTTTGCTAGATGTCAAGAAACCTTTAAGAGATCTCCAGAAACTTTTACGAGACCTCACAGAACTTTAGATTTTTCTGGCCGTTTGGCCATTTGGGAATCAGCTAAAAAAGAAGAATAATGAAGAAGGATTTGCGACATTTCCTGTGGGCAGAAAATTGCGGAGCCCAGGAGGGGACATGGAGTGACGAAATGAAACGAAATGAAACAAAAAACAAAAACCCTTTACTTTTGCAAGATCTTGAGAAAATTTCATGAGATCTTTCATGAGAAGTTTCTTGAGGTCTTGAGAAAATTTTGCACAATTTTACAGAAGTTTCTCGAGATCGTAAGAAAGTTTTCACAAGTACATTTTTTTCTAACCATCAGATTTTTTTTCTTTTTTACTTTTTACTTTTTACTTTTACTTTACATGTCCTATCCCGGGTTCCACAATCAAGTTTAAATACATTACACGCTTTTACGAGACACAATTGAACCTGCAAAAGAATACTTAATTTCTGAATTGTTGTATTTTTGCATACTTGATCATCATACTCGTTAAAGAAGGAGAAAAAACCCAACAAAATCTCTAAAATACATTCTGCTGAGTGATTAACTGAAAATAATTTGGGTTCAGTTCAGTTGCCCAGCACCTTTACGTCCTATAAAAACGTAATAGTGTCTTTTAACAGTTCATTATACGTTCAGATGTAAAAATATGTAATTTAAAATTCACACTTCAGAGGTGTTACTAATTCTCCATTCATTTTGGTGTAATTCTTTGAGGAGAAAGAAAGTGAAGGACTAAGAAAAATTGCTTTTAAGAAGAAAAGGACACACACAAGCTCTCACCACACACACACACATCACACTTCACTAGAATCACAGCCTGAAATTAGAAGTGTCCTTTACAGGTAATAAGTGTTTGTCCGACTCTCTTATCTCTCTCTACCACCCAACTGTACCTTCTTTGTGGCAGCTGTGGCTTCAGTCTTCCCGGAAAGACAGAAAGGAAAAAAAGAAACAAGAAAAAGACACAAAAGTAAAAAAGAAAAAGTCACACAAATACTGTGCAGGATATTTGATTAAAACAAACAAAAACTACAACTACACAGACACAGAGTTGTACATTATGGTATACAGCAGGTAAAAATAGCATTTAAAAAAAATTTTTGGGTGAGTTTTTATGATATTGTTTGGTGGATTGGGTAATGGTGAGTGGGTGATTTTAATAAAAGATTTTTGTTTATCCAAGACAAAAGGAAATATTGACATCACCTGTAGAAGTCATACGTTACTGCTGCACACTGACTTCATCCCCAGTGGGAATTATTTGGAGGAAATTCTCATTTTTTTGGTGAGTCATACAATGAATGATCGGATACTTAGCTCACCAAGATAGATGTCCTCTGTTAGATTTAACACATAGATGACCAAAACTTATTTATGACTATATAAGGCTTATGATATGACAGATGACAGTAGATTCATCCATTGCCAACTTCGCATACACACAGCAGCAACACCAATGCACTTGCAAATGTGTAGTTGAAAGCAAATATATCAGCTTTAGTTTATGAAAATTAACTGTACTTAAAATAAAATCTGATAAAGCTTAACACCAGAAATGGTGTCTTGCCAGGAGCGGGTGGTGGTTATCACCTCAGCCATTGTTGCATTTACAAGAGGTTAAAAAACACCATCTGAGCAGCGCTACTCCTTCGGAGCAAGCTGGATGCTACAGTGAGTTGCTATCACAAAGTAATGAGACAGGCTAGCTGGTTAGCATGCTAACTTAAGTAGAAGAAAAGAAGTGACAAAACTAGAAACAAAACATTGCCGTTGCTTTTGCTCTTGGACAGCTCTTGGCGAGTAAAGGAGTGAAGTTTGATACTGAACTTGCAACATTTCTTCTAGACCGGTAAGTAGACAGCTGCTAATGCTAACATTAGCAAAACTTACAGATAGCACCTTTAAACAATACCTTTTTTGTACAATGTCAAAGTATAAATATAAAAAACACCTAAAAATGCATAAGTTATTGGAAGCATAAAAAATACACTTGCTGGTTAACAGGCTAACAGGGGTTGCATTTAGGAGGGAAGAGCTCTACTGAGGAAAAAGGGGCTCAAACAAACCTTGTTGACCTCCTCCTTTGTCTGGTGAGACAAAAAAACAAAAAAACAAAACATTAGACAACTGTCCTCTACTGTCACAGTAAAAACCCGTTTTCAATATTTTAAGCAAACGGTTTTAACATGTAAGAGTATAAATAAAATGGAACAAACAAAGAAATCAAATGAAATGACTAAGCTCAAAGAAAAAAAGCTTCATCTTGGGGGTGGGAACCTTAAATTGAATCAAGCCCTGCTGCCTCTGCCAGTGGCTGAGTGTTTTTGGCAAATGTGAACGATTCTTTGAATTGGATTCTGGGAAAAGTCTGAGTCATCAACAAATCTAACAACGGCAGCAGATGAGAGCGTGGAACACACGGCAGGGTCAGATCGTTCGATTCACTGGATCATCTCAAGACCAACATGCACACTCACAAATAAATACAAAAATGTCAAACTTGGAACTGAAATTTGCACTTAATATGAAGAAGTGCTGGTGATCAAATGTCTGCCATTTGTTATACATAAAATCCCTTTTAAAGGTATTTTCTGGCATTTTTTGGGGCTTAACATCTCATTCCTCACCTGGAAGATGATACTTTCAGGCATCATCATCAGTGTCAGGGACAATAATTTGGTGCAATAAATGATCAAATGTAAGATAAGAAGATACTAGAGGAACCATTCTTTCGCATTCATTTCGCTATAATTTTGTGGTTGTGTAAAGTCACATTTTACACATTTTGCAAACAGCAAAATACATTTTTTCATACTGCCTCTTAGCTTCTGTTACCGGCTGATGTCAAGTTTCCTTTTTCTACAATAAAGTGGGTAGGACATGAAACATCAACAAAAATTATGACCACAGGATAATCTTTCAGGAAAGATAAAATGCACGTTAAGGACCTTTTACTGGAGCTGCCACTGAAGCTAATGCTCTTTGCTACGTTTCAACCACTCACCTCTTTGCTCTTAGCATCCTCCTTGGGGCAAAGACAAGAAAGGGAATGGTTGAAAAGAAAGCCAACACCATTAATTTCTCTTTTTCTTGCAACACAAGGAGGAGCAAGTTTTTTTTTTTTTTTTTTTAAAGAACTAAACTGAATTGCAACAATGGTGTGTACGGTGAAAAAAAATAAAGGCGTAAATAAATGAGTGCATTTGTATACGACTACAAGGATCAGAGGTTCAGTGAGTGTTACAGAGGAATGTGAGGAAATCTGAATAGATTCAGAGAAAGAAAAGCTGAAGCTTCTGAGCAGAAAGAGGAGGTGAAGGGGAGGGTGACTATCAACAAACCAACCTGCTTCTCTTTGTCTTTCTTTTCAGCCTGCAAGGACACACACATTTGTGAGTGAGCTACACTGAGATGCCAAACGGATTGGTGTATATATATATACACACACGTTCACACACATTCACACACTCTTTTTAGCACTTTGATTAGATTCACCTTCCACTCTAGCCTCTCGTGTCTCCAGGAAGTGACTCACATATTAATAAAGCTTATTGTTGCTTTCAGGTGAAACCCTCAAAGGTGTAGTTTTGCTGATTCTCAGGTTTTTATACCCAGCTTGGAGGTTGACATTCGTAGCTAAAAACGAGCCTTGACATCTTAAGGGTACGAGGTGTTGTTTATTATACAGGATTTGGGTGATCACAAAGAGTCTGGATAAACATCATCAGACAAGATTTCAACCACCTGGATTAGGATCATTAAGATGGAGGCTGAAGCCCCTGGGATTTTAACACGCTTAGATGTCAAGAGCTCTGGAGTCTGTAGCCTCTAAATCTCTAAAATCACCAAATAATTTCACTAGTGACTTGTCTTACTCTCTCTGTGCTTGAAGGTGTGGTAACATAAGAATAGTTGAAAGGAAAACCCAGCAGACTATTGATCCTTCATGGCACATAATTAGACCTAACTTGTGTGAACTAAACAGTAAAAAAACTTGCTTCATGTTGACATGAAGGAAAATTGTCCATCCCTTAACTTAACATTTCTCTGTCAGACTTGTGGACATTTCACTTTTTAACTTTGTTGTTTTTTATTTTGTTTGCCCATGGGGGCCCCTGTCATGACTAATTCTACTGCACACAAGCTTCTGCCTCCTCCAATTCACTTCAATTAACTGTCAGCATATTCTCCATAACTCTCCAGCAGTTACAGAGCAACCTTATCATGAATTGTGTCTCTGGCAACCTGATGAAGATAAGTCCAATATTCTCTCTGTTTTTAGTCTCCACCACCAATACTCCAGTATATTCACCAGCTGGTCTCTAACTATGTCTGTCTCAGTTTTTAGAGCTTTTTCACTGTAAACAGCTGCTAAAAAATGAGCCAAAACTTGTTATAAAGCTCCATAAAGCTGCAGATTCAGGTGACAATGGAGTGGTGCAGGAATGAGTCCTAAAACCTGGAAGTAAGTTAGCATTTTAGCACACTCAAGTCCCAAGGTCTGTGGTTTAAACACAAGCTCAAGACATTTTCACGTTTTATTCTACAACATAAAATATGTCAAAATACCCCAGTTGTTATTAAATTTTTAAGCTTTTCTAACGAGTGTCTAAATGAGACTACAGAGGTTGTCGGGGACATTAACATGAAAACTGATCTACTCACCAGTCCACCTTTACAGCCTCGTTGTGTTTCTACCCACGCTCTTTCAAACTATCACTAACTTTCTAAGAAGAAAGGCTTTTGTAGAAGAGCTCAGAGCTAAATGAAATGACAACTTGGAAGCTTAGTGGTGGAGATGTTGACGTCATGTGACTGTGGTGTAGTTGGTTTATAGCCTAACATTAGCTTTTTACTTCTGGAGATTGGATTTAGGCTTCAAACATCAGAACAGTGGTGTTCATCTGTGAAGATTATCTGATGAACTAAACCTGGAAGGATCAGAAATTTACGTTGATCACTGAGCTCATTTTCTGCAATAATCGAAAACCCAATGAAAAAATCCCATTGGCTTTTTATCGAGGGAACCAGGCTGATTTTGTTATATGATACACTGTTGTTATAAAAAATATAGCTTTTAGGTAATTTCTTGCGAGATGTATGCACGTGGAATGTAATATTTGTACACACAGCAATACAATAGTTGTTGTTACTTAATTTTATATATAAAAGAAATAACTTTTCCTTTAAGATAAGGCTTCACAACCACACATAAGCACACAGACAGAGTTGCAAACACACCTTTTCCTTCTTGGATTCAGACTAGGAAGGTGTGAAAACAGGAAAGAAAAAGACAATAGATGACATAGATGTTAAGAAAATAAAACAGAAACATTAAGTATTAAAAGGTATGTGAGGGCCCTTTGGATGGCTCACCTTTTCCTTATCAAGCTTTTAAAGAAAGAAAGGAATCAAACAAAGACACATTAAAAAAAGAACAAGACAGAGGACAACAAATAGAAAGCATGGTTAATGGTGCTACATGATGATGGAGAAAAAATGGTGGAAACATGAGCACGACACGTGAGAACAGCAAAGTGAATGGAGGACTTAGTCTACTTCAGTCAGCTCTGAGATATCAGCCAGCAGGAGAGGAGAGGTCAGTTATGGAAATGTTGGAGGGACCAACGTATTGCAAAGAAACCAAACCTTCTCCTGCTCCTCCTCGCTGTCATCATATGCCGAGGACTCGTCCTACAGGAGGACAGATGGTACAGCAATGGCACAACTGCTTTCATCACGACACAAACACAAGCTAAAAACATCTGCCACCACTAAAATCCACCCAAGTACCTGTTATATGAACCCAAACACAATAAAACAGAGCTCTAATTTATGGCACACATCTTAGGTTTTAGGAGAAAATAGCCTCTCAGTGATGACAGTGAGAAAAGGGAGGATTATATCTTAATTGCATATCATTATTTCACTTCATTTTTTCCAGTGTTTCTACCAGGCACCTCCCTGAACAGAGAAGACATGCTGTCGCGTGTTCTCAACAGCTGCGAGAGCTTGGCATTTTCTCTTTAGTGCTGAAAGTTAAAAATATCTGAAGGTTTTTGTTCCCCCACTTCAACCACGTTTTCAATCGTCTCAGAGTAATGGCAGGAGCCACGTAACACCCAGCACTTTCCCTGAAGCACCTTTTGAGTGCTGCTAGCTGAAAATTAGATTTCTGGACGAGACAGGGAGTTTAATGTTACAGAAAGATGCTAAACTGCTTTATTATCTGGTGACAAATCCTGAACTAAAAGACTATTAATCTTCAGACTGCTCAGAAATTACCTCAATCTGATCCAGCATCTGTGGGGACCTGCCTAATATTGTGTAGGTCATCCTCATGTTCCAAAAACAGCTCTGACCTGACGGAGCATGGACTCAGGACCTCTGAGGGTGTCCTGTGGTGTCAGGCACCGGGACATTGGCAGTGGATCAGATTGGGATCTGGGGAGTTTGGAGGCCAGGCCAACACCTTAGTCTCTTTGTTGTGTTCCTCAAGACATTTCTGACAAGTTTTGTGGTGTGGTAGGAGCATCGTCCTGCTGGGGGAGGCCCCTGCCATTGGGGAGTGTAAGTTGCTTGGTCTACAACAAAGTTTAGGTGGGTGGTACGTGTCAAAGTAACGTAAGATGAATGCCAGGACCCAAGGTTTCCCAGCAGAACATTGTCTTCAAGAGAAACTTGACCAAGATCTTTTTCTTCCCTGGCCTCATTTTTGTGTCCTTTGGTATTACTGATTGGAAGAATTAGCATCTTCTAGTGTAATTGAACTCACAAAATACAAAATTTACTAACTAACAAAATTTAGGATGAGGTTTACTATTCTACCTGCATTCTGCTGCACTTCATGATGGTACAAAATACACAGACTAAGTCACGAAAAACACCACAAGACACAAAGTTCTGGTTGAATAAAGGCCAACCTTTTTCTCCTTCTCCTTGTTGTCAATCTGAGGATGAACAGGACAAGACAACAGTCCACGCTTTATTTATCAAGTTCTTTCTTCAGAGATCCTGAAATCTCATTTACATCCATATTATTTAAACTGACTGTGTGATTTAACGCAAAATAGAAAGAAAGAATGACAACTTGATACCTGTGACTCTAATATTACTCCCTGTTTGTTCAGAACATAAATAACTACTAAATTATTTCCACCCCAGCTGGGCTGAAAACCACAACAAGAATTTAAAACTGTTTTCCAAATATAACAGAGCTCAAAGACACTGAACCTCTACAATACTTTATACAACACACTGCTTTGAATTAGAGGCTGTAGAAAGTGTAAAAGAGACAAGGCACTCTGGAGGCAATTTATTTTTAGAACAGACTTATTGAGTGGAGCTGTGCTGCTGAACAGTCTACACACATACATTGTCTTTTATAACTTGTGGGGACGCTGTCTTGACTTATATTTACACCCAGGAGGTGGAAACTTTAACCACAGCAATCAAGTCTTGATCCGAAAAATAAATGGTTTACTTCACGGGGACCAGAGTTTTTGTCTGTGAACATGTGAGCTGGTTTTTGGTCACGCAGTTTGATAAATACAGCCCTGATCCTAACCCACATGTTGTACTTCTAATGACCTTCATTGATGTATAATACAATATACTCTCACCCCTACCCAGAATTATCCACATTACAGGCCTTTACCTCAGTCCTACATCCAGCTTCAGCCTCAAGGTCTAAAAGTCCTCATAGTGTAAAACTATGAGAGCACAAAGACAGTAATAACACCTCTTCTCACAGGCACAGACAGCCTGCTAATACGACCTGACCTCCTGTCGTTAATTATCAAATCGCAAATAAAATACAACTGTAAAGCAGAGTGAATGTGGATAAATGCGACGTCAAAGCCAAGTTTTAAAAGCATATTCAGTGTGGTTCTTCTACATAAATAAAACCTCTGAATAATTCTCCCCTTTTCGTCGCATCAGAACAATATCTGATTTTAATTTGAATTTTAAGCTGCTACAAAAGGACAGCATCAATTAATGATTAATGACCACAGTAAATACAAACAGATTGATTGTGTGGTCAGATTAAACTGCCCTGGGCACGTTATTAAAACTGGAGATAATTTCATATAAAATGTCAGGGCAGAGAGGGCTACAAAAACCCTCAAAAAGCGGCAGCTATAACAAAGGAACAGTATGTGTTTAACATCTGTTAGGATTGCAGTAACTTTCGCCATTAACCAGCACAGTTGAGGCTTCACACACTTTATCTTTCTTCACCCTCTGCTCAAAAATCTGAATTTCCGCCCGTCCTCTCTGACGTGCCACTGACCCCCTGCAGTCAGCTGATAAACAAAGTCATTTCGAGAAGCCATTTACAACATTTTTATACACTATCAAATTCAATTATCTGGCAGCCCACTGTCTAGTCTATTAAGCACTCACTAGAGGAGGGAGGACTGTATCAGCGCTCTGGCTGTAAATGTGTTTGTTAGCATGTGGTACCAGAGGCTTTATGGACGTTTTGGCATCAGGTCTATGGAGGGATTTATCAACTGTGCTTCGAGGAGAAGCAGATGTGGTATTCAACGGGGTCACAGTCACTTGATAAGAGGCGAAAATCACTTTGTAATAAATATTAAGTTATGATCAGATGTTTCTCCTAAAGAAGAAAATACAAGATGGAGGGTCTGAGCTCAGTGATTAAAAAAAGTAGAATAATTCAGACTTAAATGATCTCACGCTAAAAGGTGTGAAATCTCCAGTTTCTAGTCTCCTTACAAATACTCAGATTAAAACTACCAAGGTCTCCAGAAAATTAAATGTGAACTCCTTTTAAAGAGGATTTTTGCTTTGTCAGTTTTCACTTCTTTAATTGTCTCTTACCTCGGATCCCTCTGAGTCTGAGCAGCCAGACTGGGATAAAAAAATGAACAAAACAATGAGAAGAGAAGGTGAAATGAGACAAGGACATTTAAAGGAAGTAATAAAGGATGGAAACTAGGCTAGAATCCCTCTCTCACCTTGGATTCCTCTGACTGGTGGTCATAAAGATCGCCCCAAACAAAAGACAGTTATTTAAAAATATAAAGACAACGTGAATTAGCAAAAAAATAAAGTGATTTTTGTGGATGCAGCCTACCCACCATGTCATCCGCCCCTTCATTATCAGAGACAGGCTGGTGGAGATAAAAGATGGAGGTAAAGAAAATAAAAACACACAAATTATTTTAAATGAAACAAAAAACAAATGCATAAGAGACAGAAATTGTTGCTCTGCTGAGGTTTTGTGGAGACACTGTGAGTGTGCTGTAGGTTTCAGAGTCATTCTCAGATTATGCCGGTGTCCAATAAAACAATTAACTAAACGAGACACTAATTTATGATAATGATACCACTGCCTGTAAATTTCTGTTAGACACAAACTAAAACTGAATATTTCTAATGACGGTTTTGTAGATGAATTAAGTAATAAATGCAGGCTTAAAATTAAGCAGTCACAATCGAAACAGTCCAGTGACTTTTTAGACAAAAGTGTGCCTCAAACTTTGTGGCAACAGTGTTAACTGTGAACATTTCTTGTTGGAAAGTCAATAAAATGACCACAGAGAGACTCAAAACCTCCACAGAAAGGTGCAAGACAGACACAGAAAGAAGTAATATGTGTTATTTATCATTGTTCTGTGTCTCTTACAATTGTTGGATCTTGCTCTCATGTAGGAGGGATGAGGCGCCACTGGCTCATAACAATTTCATTTTCTATTTTATTGCCCAAATCCCATTGGCTTTTTGTCGAGGGAACCAGGGTGATTCTAACTTCCTGGTTGGTTCCTGGACTACAAAAACACGTCATCCTTGCACCACTTTATTGTTATGGGCTAGGCACCAGAGAGGTGCAGGACACTTAAATAAATTAATTCAGTTCAAAAATCTAATATGGGCATAACATTTGCGTGTCCACATACTTTTGACCATGTAGTGTATTTGCTTTTTAAACAGGAAAATAATTGATCACAAAGACAAAAACAAAAACAAATTAGTCTTTAGTTCAGAAACGCTAACCTAAGCCTTACAAGCCTTTTCTTACAGCAAATATTTGGACTTGTCGCGGCAGGAAAAGCACAGGTGAACCCAATAACATCAATGATGGCAGTCAGCCAGCATGAACAACAGAGCCTGAATGGAGAGCAGCCATGATTCAAGTTGTTAGCTATACCTGTGTGTGACAAGTCAAAAGCTCTTTTCTCTACAGGGAATCTGAAAACGGCAAAGTGCCAAGTCAAAACTATGAAAACCAGCTGAAATTAAAGTTGTATTACTGTGTGGATTTCAGTTTAATGTGTCAGTGTTTGGTAAAGGTAAAGACTCACTAACTGTTTGCAAGTTAAAAACCGCTCTAAAGTCACTTTATTGAACCTTAACGCTGATGTTTGAGGCTGTGACAGACAGGCAAGTTGACCCACCTCCTCATCACCCTCCTCAGGTTCCTCCTCATTCTCAAGCTTTTTGGAGAGAAGCAGCACCATGAAAGGCAAAGTATTTTTTTTAACATAAATTACATCAGGTACAGAGGATTTCTGGGAGTGAAAACTGGGAGTCTAGGAAGGAGGAGGAGGAGGAGGAGGAAGGGCTCTATTTGATCTTTTGCTTATGAGAAAATTGGGATCAATCTAAAAATAAACACACAAACTACTGGGTAAAAAGAGGGTTGACAGTTGGCAAGAGGTTGAGGACGGGTTTTCGCTTTAATGAAGAGGTTGTTTATTTTGAATGTTTGTGTTCGAGGAGCGAAAAGGCGGTGAAAGAAACCTCAACGTACCCTCTCCTCCTCGGCAGTTAACTGTAGAGAAACACACACACACACACATGCACACACACACTGAATCTCAAATCTTACTTAAAATAATTCAGGACCTATGAATACGCACACACTGTAGAAGTTTCACCTTTTTTCTGAACACCCACTGCACCTTTTGCACCTTCATCCTCACACAAGATGATCTATTTTTACATTAATAAAGTCAATGACTCCAGAGAAATACAAAAGGGGAACTTCTCTTAAAAGGACAACTCAGGTATTTTTGAACCTGGGCCTCATTTTCCCATGTTTTTGGATGTGAATGTTGGATGACTGTCTCTGCCGCTGACATGATTATGTATAGGATTCCCACAGTAATAGACCTTTAATTGAAGAGTAAGATCCTTTTTGTTTAACCAGATACATTACTCTATATCACCACCAGACTCCATTGACAAAAACAGGAATTTTACTGCTGGAAAACCACTACCTCGACTAGTTAGTTTGTTTATGTAATTGTGATGACTACCAGCGGTGGAAGAAGCATTCAGATCCTTTACATAAGTAAAAATACTACACAATAATACAAAGAAACTAACAGCAGTATTCCAGCAACTCCAATGTTCTGCAAGGTAAAATCCTTCTTTTTGTCAATGGAGTCTGGTAGTGATATGTAGCAATGTTTGTCTATCCTGGCTAGATATCATTACCAGTCTCCACTGACAAAAGAAGGACACCAAGCCTGAGTGTTGCTGGAATACCACTGCCTCAAATGGTTACCTTTACTTATGAAAAGGATCTGGATACTTCCACCACTGAAAGTCACAAGAACAAGAGTGTCATGTAAGGCTCTGAGAGGAGGGGGGGTCTCAGATTGGCTGCTATTTATACGGCTCTATCCCCACACTTCTCTCCAATTATTAAACTAAGATTCTACATTAATGTTACCTTACGCCTTTTCTGACTGAATTATAAGTTTGGCACAAACACAGAAAATAAGATTCCTGCAGGCACATAAAATAAACTCTACTGCTTCTCCTGGTAGTGGCTGATGAACCCAAATACATATAAAATAGTTCCAGTTGTGGTAATTAGGTCACACCTGGAGGACAGTGAGGTGACCCAGATAGGTACATCTATGTAGTGGGACATACCATTGATCCCTGTAGGTGGTTTACTAAATAATAAAACTACCCACCTCTGGAAAAAGGCACCAGCATCATTTCTCTCAGTAGCAAATGATTAACGTCCACTTTTGCGGGACAAGTTGTTAACATGTGTTTGTGTTTATCTGTTTTTCTCACCTGTTTCGCTCCCATCGACTCGAACATCTTCTCCAAAAGGACCCTCATCTGCTGGATGTTGTTCATCAGCACACACGGCTGGAGGAGGACAGACGAGGGAGAAAGTGGGCAAGAGGGGGAAAAAGAAATGAGGGAGACAGGAAGTCAAGTCAAGAAAATAAAAGAAAGCAAGAACCAGGGCAAAACAAAAGGAAATAGAAGGAGATGACAGGATGATGAAAGAACCAAAACAAAGAGAAAACAATGGAGACAGAAGTTAAAGAGTTACAGAAGAGGGCAGCAGGAACTGAAATATTAATCCACTCCACAGAGAGTGGTACTAGCTTTCAAAGTGTTTGGTCCCTCTCCAAAACCAGAGACAGAGTGAGGCTGTTTGGAGGCTAAGTGGAGACACAGTGGTACTCACTATCTTCTCCTTCTCACAGTAGGAGGGAAAGCTCTTGGCCAGCAGGGTACAGTACTGCAGCAGCACTTTGGTGATCGTCTGTGGAAACAAGATAACAAACACTTGGGACATGTTTGCAGTGAGAACTAGAGTGATGAGACGGAGCGCTGGTTTATACTTCACTGGTATTAACAAGCTCTCTTTGTTGGAAGTGAAGAATATCCCAGTGTTGAGTAGTTATCTTTTATATGAGGATAAACATGAATGACACAAGTGCAGGCGTTGCTAACTAACATTTTTAGACCTTCATGTCAAATCAGATGGTGTGGTTACCTCAAAAGTTCGTCATATTTATCAAATGAAAGAGATGGGATTTACAGACGAGCGACAAATTAAAGGAAAAACCAACATACACAAATCAGCCACAACATTAAAATCACTGACAGGTGAAGTGAATAACATTGATCATCTCGTTACAATACAATCTTCTGCTGGGAAACCTTGGGTCCTTCATTCATCTGGATGTTACTTTAACATGTACCACCCACCTAAACGTTGTTGTAGACCAAACACATTCTCGCCCATGGTAACAACACTCCCCAATGGCAGGGGCCTCCTCCAGCAGGACAAACCTACTAAGCAGTCAGGCGGGTCAGAGTTGTTTTGGTGGCACAATGGGGACCTACACAATATTAGGCAGGTCCAACAGATACTGGATCAGATTGGGATCTGGGGAGTTTGGAGGCCAGGTCAACACCTTGGGCTCTTTGTTGTGTTCCTGAGTGGTCTTGGTAGCATAGTGGGTTTGTCTTGCTGGGGGAGGCCCCTGCCATTAGGGAGTGTAGTTGCCATGGGGGGTGATCTTGGTCAGATCAGCTTCAGTGCTCCTTAGTACAAGTCTGGAGCGCTACTGGATGGATGAACACCATTCTCCCAAAAGATCTGACCTCATATGGTGTTTAGATGATCGAACATGCCGGTCCAAAATCTCCCATAGCTGTTAAAATCATGTGACTGGTGACTGCAAAGGACATAAAATATGATTTATATCATTTTCATACTCATCAAACCAGTCAGTGGCCCTTTGTGCCCTACGAGTGGACAGGGGACATTCAATTTCCAGGTTTTTCCTTCAATTTGTCACCCATCTGTATATGATGTCCCTTCAGTTTTATGCAACTCAGCATACTGACAGCTGGCTGCACTAATGTGCTGTAAAAGGAAGCGCTGCTCCCATAAAACAGCGAGCGTGAGCAACACAGGTCTCAAAACATTCCAGGAAAAACTATTTGCAAATGTTTAATGAGGTAGAAAAATCAGCTGGCATGTTTGTTAAGCCTGAAGGATACACACAGCGCCTTTTTAGTGAGGAACGACGAATGTCATGCTTGTTTACAATAAAAACTCCACAGGGCACTTAAATAAATCAGCGAGTTAATTTATCGGTTGTGACGGTAACTCGAGGACAGGAAATTACAAAAAAAAGTGCCTCTACCTCTGTTACCTCCCATCATCCTGCACTCACTGTAAAAGAGTTCCCTTCTTGCTGCACAGTCAGCCAGATGGCCCTCTTATACTTATGCATTAAACATGTGGTCTGTTAGCTGCCTGCAATACTTAGTATGGTTTCCTCTTGTTGTACAACTCTGTCTCTTCTTTACTGTCATCTCACACTTTTCCAAAACAAACTAAAGAAAAGAAACTGGATAAAAGAGGGAAGCAGTGAGGATTTAGTGGGTGACAAAGAGGCAAAAAAAATGAGAGAAACTGGGCGAGAAATGGATTGAGGATAGAAATAAAGGTAGATGTGGATGGAAAATTATCTGAGAAAAGCTAAGAGGGAGGGGATGAAAAGGCAGCGAAAGAGAGATTAACATGAGGGGGAGTGGACAAAAACGAAGAGGGAGTCAAGGGTTGGGGACAGAGAGATGGACAGCTGAGAGTGATGGCTTACATTAGCCATTCTTTATTTAATGAGTCCCATATTGATCGAGCCATCACACCACAAATACACGCACAAATATATGTGCACACAATTCTTCTGCAGAGAAAGGTTTGTTAGATTTAATGGCTGTGCCTAAGAGCAGCTGCCTTAAATTACATTTGAAGAAAAAATATGATATCAAAGCCTCAGTTACTACAAAAAAACAGTTTGCTGTGTACATTCATTTTGCAAACAAATACCTGAAAGTCATTTGTCAGTATCTCAAAGTATAAATGATTCAGGAGAGTCAAAAAAAGACGAGTAAGTAAAGCTTTTGTGATGACTCACAATTTAAAAGCAGCACCAGAAAGGCACATTGATGATGGAGTGAGAGTAATGACAAAGCCTTAATCCCCCTCTTATCAAGCAACCACACATTTGTACCATATCGGTAAAGGTATGGTCATAGGCATGAAAGTCTATTTGTGTGCAGGAAATGATGAATTCTTACATATTGTTTCCTACGTGCAAGCAAGTTAGTAAAGAAGGAGTTCAAACCTACGAACAATAGCTTGAAAATCACCTTAAGAAATAGTTTAGATGAGCTAAAAGTTTTCTACAACTCTTGGTTAAACTTTGTTGCTTGAAACAGTTCACATTCATATAGCCCCAATAAATCTGTCTCCAGTGTATTTTGAGTAGGGCTGCAACTAATTTGAAGCTGGAACATGCAAATATTTGGCATTTTTGCTTGAAAAATGACATGAATTATTAATCAATCTGCTGATAGACTAATCGATTCAGCTCAGGCTCTGTGGGTTTACGTAGAACTGGGGCACTGTTTCCATTCATCTGCACTGTATTGAGGTGGAGAAGAAGAAGCAAAATAAAAACAAAATTATCTGCATGGCGAATGTCGATACCATTAGAGGTAAGGGGGTCTCACCTTGGCGAAGCGCCTGTTATAATGGGCCACCACGGTGGGGTCAGGGCAGTCCAGTTTCTTGATGATCTCAAAGCTCTGGTTGAGCTGAGTGAAGATGTCCACCACTGAGCTGGAGAACAGAGCGTGCTCAGACGTCTGCTGGAACTGCAGGTGGAGGGACAAGAAGACAAATTTTAAGAATTTTAGACCTGTACAACTTTCCCATAAACAAGCAATAGCTCAAACCGTTTGTATTTCTTTCCCTAGCCACTGTAGCGCCGTGCTCTTGTGTAATCACTCCACAGATTTCAGGCCACTCTGACCATTACAGTCATTATCGTTCACTTGAAATG
The DNA here is from genome assembly GCA_033238685.1 of Lates japonicus. Lineage (NCBI taxonomy): Eukaryota > Metazoa > Chordata > Actinopteri > Centropomidae > Lates > Lates japonicus. The sequence continues at coordinate 1,940,261 of BRZM01000045.1, read as the reverse complement.
TGGCTGGTCTGGGAGTGGAGGTCCTTATTGCACTGGTGCACTAATCATATGTTCCTACAGATAAATTCATCAGCTAAATGGCTCAGATGGAAATGTAAATGGTGCCCAGAGGGTTGGTGGGGTAGTTTGTGGTAGTCAAGAGAGCCATGCCACATTTTTCCCAAGTGACTGAGTCTTGCTGTTGTATTCTGTGGTCTGACTCTCTTAGTATTAGAAACCTATGGTGTATGGATCCATAACTAAGGAGGCCAATAAGCACTCAAGCATTATCTCTAATGGACTCCTCATAAACTCCTGTAAGTTAAAAGAGTTAGGTCATCAAGCTTCTTAAGAGAGTAAAGAGGTAGAGGATGTGTGTGTTGAGTAAAATTATATCTGCTAAGAGCCAATATACAGGACTGTTCTTTATGGCTGAGATACTTCCTGCGTTTCTGACAGCATTTGAGAATTGAAGCTAAGCCTGTGAGCTAGATTAGGGACCTAGCTCGAGTCTACCGCTATCCTGACATAGCATATTCTTTTCATTGCAACATTTATCATAGTATTTAGTGATGTTCTTGATCAGTCAGTGCACTGCTCACCTGAAACCTAACGCTAAAAACCTTCACTCCACCTGAGCCTACCTTCCTCTGTCGGGAAAGTTGCATTGTTCCTTCCATTTACCTTGTGTGAAGTCTTCTTGATAGTGACAACCTCAGAGCTTAACTCTAAACTTCAATGGTGCACATTTTCTACATTCACATGTTTAGCTGCATGAGTCGACTGACTGGCTTTAAACAAAAAGGAGGAGGAATGAAAGGAGAGCAAACCTTGGTTTCTTTTTGGATTCTTTGTCATTGACATTGTCATTTGTTTGTCATTCTTTGGCTGCGTTCAGACTGATTTAAGCACTACATGCAGTCTCCTTTCATGCATTTGGATGAGGCTACTGCTTTAGCACAGCGGGGGTGCAAACAAAAAAGGATCTGGCAAGAAAACGCAATGACCTCTAGAAAAACATTTAGATGACTGTCTAAACTTTTGCTGCAAAGCAATGCAACTTTTTACTGGATGAAGTCGCTCCGGACAATCAAATACCTCCAGTTGTGCACTCCTGGTAGAATTTTTACATATTGTAAATATTATTGCCATATTTCTACAGTTAGTCTCAAGATTGTCATGACAAAAGACAAAATGAAACTGTGTAAAAGTAGTTCCTGATATGATAAACTGCTGTGCAGTCTTATGATGTCTGATAAACCATTACAGGGAAAATGGAGAAAAATGTGGTAAAACTGAAGTCTGTCATGTCAAGCCTCCTGCTGTTCCCACGATCCTGCTCAACACCTGTTGTTACATTTAAAATGTATTTGTCTTACTGCTAGTTTTATTGCTATTAGTGTTGTTACCATTATAGCTATCATTACTATTATTAATATAACTTACATTTTATATCATGGAATCTTTTTCTTAACCCAACCGGTCGAGGCAGACGGCCGCCCATGCCAAGTTCGGTTCTGCTCGAGGTTTCTGCCTCTTAAAAGGAGGTTTTTCCTTGCCACTGTCGCCTAGTGCTTGCTCATGGTGGGATCTGTTGGGTCTTTCCTTGTAAGTATTATAATTTAAAGAGACCTGCTCTATATGAAAAGTCCCTCGAAATAACTTCTGTTGTAATTTGGTGCTAAATTAAAACAGTCAAATTGTCCAGTGTCAGTCCTGACCACAAGCCTTTTCTGCAGACTTTACTCTTCTCTCAAAAATACTCCCAGAGCAACAACAGAGAGCAACACGACACAGCTCCGTGAAGATAAAGTGCAGCTCTGGGACCAGCAGGAAGTTGAGAGACAACACTTGTCCATCATTCTGTTAATCTCAGATCGGCTCGCCAAAAACAGAACCCTGCTACACCTGAATGAATCGAAGTCCCTGAGCAAAAGGTCATGAGACTGAAACTGTCTGTCATCTTGTTGTGGATGTCAGTATGGTAGAAAGCTTTCCTTTTCCCTGGGTTTTCTACTGCTGCTGCATTTTGGCTCCTTTACTAGAATACGATTAACAACTCAGAGAAGTATTGTGTCATTTTGCTGCTGGAAACATCAACAGCCAGAAAGTAGCTGTTACATGTTAAAAGGAAGGAACTGCGACAGAGAAGTTTACATTTTAACATTCAGCAGCGTTAATTAGTAATAATGAAACTGCTTTTATAGGATTGTTTATTAGGATTTTAATCTTTTATATTTGTGTCCTGATATTTTTAGGATGTGAGTCACCCTCCATTATTCTCATATCCCGTCTCCAGTTTCCTCCGTGCTGTGAGCACCGTGACCTGAGTCACAGTTCTTGAGTGTTTGCAAATGGGAAAAAAAAAAGAATATGAATTTATTGCATTTATGCAAGATCTAGTCTTGATAGGGTAGATCACAAACATAATGTCTCATTTCCACTAAATGAGAAGGCAACAAATTGTTCCTGCTTTAATTAAATTCTGGTGTCTGGTAAAGCAATTTCTCTGTCCTCAGGAAATAAGAAATCAAAACTTCAGAGTGAAATGCTGCATTTTCTTCCAGTGGAGAGACCATTGATGCTTCGGTAACAGTTACTAAGATCCTGTTGAAGTTGTACAGAGGTTAATTGCAGGGTAAAGACATGAGGCAAAAACAACTGTGTGAGATGCAAGTGTTTTAAAAACAGCTAGAAGATAGTTTGCAGGGTTTTCCGTAAGGACCAGCTTTTGGCCAAATGGCTGGACATTAAGACATTTTCAGCCAACTACTTTCTCACTGTTACAACTGTAATCTTAAACCGGATGAAGGTTTTTTGTCATCGGACCTCTGGATCTTAAGTAATCAGAGAAACAAGCTGAGCAAACAGCCCCTCTCGACGTCCTGTTCCTGCCTAAGAGTGTCATAGAGGAACATCGATTTGTAACGTGAAACTGTTTTATTCTGTGTATTTAATTACTTGGGGAATCCTAACCTAAAAATAAGCTGAGCTAACGTTAGCAGCAGCTCAGCTAACAGCTGGAAGCCCCTTGTTGACGTCCTGTGTCCACTGAAGAGCGTGAAACTCCTTTATTGAGTGTTTCTTTCCTTTTTTTTTTCCAGTATGCACTTGACCCTTACAAGTCCCCCAAACTAAGCGACCATATGGGCATTTTGTCCTTATCCTTTTTAAAGGTTTGGTTAGGTTTAGGCACAAAACCAACTCAGTCCGATTTAGGGAAAGATCATAGTTTGGTTTAAAATCAGCACTTTGTTAAGGTTAGAGGATGTTTGTCGTCATAGTTACAATAATAAACATGGATTAAGGATATAGAATAATCATGCTTAACTTTAACTGTTGACTGTTAAAGTCCAATGTTCTGTTGACCACCAACCACCTTATTATATAGAATTATTTGCTTTTTAACTAAATCACCCGACTTCCACCTTTTCTCCTGTCATAATTACTCAACTGTTTTCTCACTTGAACATAAATGTGTTGTTTTGGGGCATTAGTTGATAAGAAGGTGCTGAAGAAGAAGATGCTGCCTCAACAACAAAACGTAGCTATAGGTCATTTTTCACAGGGCAGGCTCTCTGAGTCAAAACTCTGTTAAATCTGAACACACAGATGTGATACAAATATTTTTAGATTCAGTGTGATTTATGCTTTTTAAGGATAATGTTTTTATGATAACATTATTTATGGACTGATGTGAATTGCAAATAAACGTCAATAAGTCTGCTTAGGGTTTAGACCACAACTAAGACACCCAATAAGTTGTTAAGCAACAGTCTGTGCTGCGAATAACATTTTTTAAAACCTCATTTTCACTTGGATTTTTGTATTATTGATTTGTTATTCTGTTTTAAAAACAGTTGAAGTCAGGACCGATAAAATCCTGGATTTTTAAAGTAAACAAAGTCATGCTGAGCTGAAAACTTTCTGCTCATGGAACAGATTTTCCATGTTCTCGTCTCTTCGACTCACCCCTTCTCTCTTGTCTCTCTCCAGCGCTCCGTGCATGAACTCCATCGACACATCCTCGTTCTCAGCCAGCCAGGCCAGGACAAACTGGAGGAACCACCTGGGATGATAATAAGACACAGACAAAACTATTGATAACCCTGTCTTTGATGAAAGATCATGAACATGAGAAACTTGAATGTTGAGTTCTGAAGATTGTAGAGCCAGAGAGAGTGTGTGGAGACGTGTGTCCATTAACGTGAATTCAATTCAAAAACAGGTTGAAATGATTAATTAAGATGAGCTCCCTTTAGTCTGGAGGAGACAGGGAAAGAGGGAGATAATGAGTGAGAAAATGTGTGTGTCTGTGTGTGTTTGTGTTTCTTACGCTGGGTACTCAGGCACAGTGTCTGTGAAGGCGGGCAGGTCCTTAACATACTCGTTGTAAAGCCACTTGACCTTGAAGTGCAGGTTCATGTAGTCGGCGGTCTTACAGAGCTTATGTTTCTCGTGTTCTGCAAACATTACAACCACACACACACACACAAAAACGCACAAATAAACACAGCAGTTTTATCTCTGGAGGTTTGTTGCGGCAGTTGCAGGTTTACAGTCTCTTGGTGGAGATTTTTAACACTTGTACTGATGAATATTTGTTGTTTGTTGTTAAAGATAGAGAGGTGAAAATCAGAATATCTAAACACACATTTCCCTGCCCTATAGTCTGCAGACAAAGAAACAGATTGTGTCCTATTTGGGTTGGTAATTTCCTCATTTTAACTTAGACCACAAGACTGAGATGGATCACATCTCCAAATTTTAATCACTTTCTAGGTAGAATTGCATAAGATAGCAACGGT
>BRZM01000045.1:1921702-1935464 GCA_033238685.1 Lates japonicus | reverse complement strand
CGAATAACTTTTTCAAAACCTCATTTTCTTGGTTTTGTATTGTACAGTTTATTCTGTTTCACAGTTGGAAGTCAGGACCGATAAAATCCTGGATTTTCAAGTAAACAAAGTCATGCTGAGCTGAAAACTTTCACTCATGGAACCAGATTTTCCATATTCGTCTCTTGACTCTTCCTTCTCTCTTGTCTCTCTCCAGCGCTCCGTTGCATGAACTCCATCGACACATCTAGGTTCTCATGTGGTGAACTGGAGGAACCACCTGGGATGATGAACTACAGACAAAACTAACCCAGTAGCCCTGTCTTTGATGAAGATCATGAACACTAGAAACTTAGATGTGAGTTAGAAGATTGTAGAGGCAGAGAGAGTGTGGGCGATGTATCCATTAACGTCAAATTCAGTTTCAAAAACAGGTTGAGCTAGATTAATTAAGATGGGCTCCCTTTAGTCAGGAGACAGGAAGAGGAGATAATGGGTGTATGTGTGTCTATGTGTGTTTTGTGTTTCTTATTTCCAGGTACTCAGGCAGAGTGTCTGTGAACGCGGGCAGGTCCTTATCATACTCGTTGTAAAGTCACTTGACCTTGAAGTGCAGGTTCATGTAGTCGGCGGTCTTACAGAGCTTATGTTCTCGTGTTCTGCAAACATTACAACCACACACACACACAAAAACGCACAAATAAACACAGCAGTTTTATCTCTGGAGGTTTGTTGCGGCAGTTGCAGGTTTACAGTCTCTTGGTGGAGATTTTTAACACTTGTACTGATGAATATTTGTTGTTTGTTGTTAAAGATAGAGAGGTGAAAATCAGAATATCTAAACACACATTTCCCTGCCCTATAGTCTGCAGACAAAGAAACAGATTGTGTCCTATTTGGGTTGGTAATTTCCTCATTTTAACTTAGACCACAAGACTGAGATGGATCACATCTCCAAATTTTAATCACTTTCTAGGTAGAATTGCATAAGATAGCAACGGTAACAAATGGATGGATCAATAAACAAATGAACAAAGAGAGATTGATCCTATTCGATGCATCAGTCGGGAAGTCCCTGATTTGACTCAGAGTGAAAGTGGACGAGTTGTTACACTATTTTTTAGCAACAGAGCGACAGGCTGTAAACTTTACAACCAGATCTTCTCTTAAAATGACCAAACCACAAAACTAACTGTGGAGGAAACATGCACGGCTAAAACAGAAACTACCAGTGCTCTGACAAGTTAAAAGCAGCTGACAGTGTCAGCAGCCCGGCAGGAGAAACTGAGCTATGACCAACACGCCAAGTTTATGTCTGCAGTGTTTCTGCTGTATACATTTTGTTGCAGCGGAAAAATTACTGCCACTGCTGCAATATTATAAAGTTGCAAAATACCCGACTGAACAAAGAGGGAGACAGAGAATGAAGAGAAAAAGAGAGAAAATGGTAGAATGAAGTCGACTACAACCCTAATCTTTAGTCTGCCCCCTCAAATTCATTGTGGTGGACATAAATCAGTCAGACACTCCTGTAACTAAGTAACACGGCGACTTGTTTGAGCTAATTTTTATTTTAAAAATGTTTCAGCACAGTGGAGTTTTATCAAAATCAAACAAATAGAGAGGGCAGATTAATGACAGACAGGCCATGTCTGAATCTAAATTTACATTATCTGCTAACAGGCATGTAAACACACAAACAGACTAATGAGAGACCTTGTGTCCACGGTGCAGAAAAGGTTGGGAAATCCTGATATAGATGACTAATTATCACACACACGCGCAGTCTTACCAGCGTAGAAATCAACTCTGCGGATGCGAAACGTGGTGGGAGCTGAGGTGGCGACAGAGTTACGAGAAAAACCAATAAGAATCAGAGAAAACAAGGAAGCAAATTAGATGAAGCAACGGGTGAGATGAGAAAAAGTACAGACTCTAAGGGAAGCTGGAGGGAAGACTAGACACAGAAACAACAGACTTAAAATGCTGACTCACCTTCGAGAATCAGCCTCTTTACAGGTTTTAGTTTTCTACTGTAAGCAGACCTGACATTTTCACTACAGCTCAAAAAAACAAATCTAAAATCTAAACTAATTCTATGGATTTACAGCTGAGTTTGCATACCTCAGTGAGTTAGACAAGGCTCCAGGATACTATAGCTCCTACAGTTTCAAATCTAATGTGAGACACAGTCAAAAGCCCGAATACTGAGCAGCCAGGCTGGTTTCAAATGAGACAGAGGGAGTTACAAAAGTCTTCTGATGTTGATGTCTCACTCACTTGAATCAGCACTTTGTGCACATACAGCACATCTCAAAAGTACCTCACAGTATAATGAGTGCATAAATTTGTAATATGATGGAGGCTCCAGGAGGGAAAATCGATCATATTATAGAAATAAAAAACAACAGTTTCTCACAGTGTTAGAAGCTGCTGCGTCTGCTTTCGCCGTGACTTAGTGGAATCGGTCTGACCCTGGTCACACCTGGCATTATCATCACTGATCCGATCAGAAGTGGACAGGTCTGAGTCTGTTGTTATGGCCGTAGTGCTGTCTCTGTTGTTTTTTATCTCACCTGTGTCTCCTCATGTGCCACCTCCTTCCCTCTAACGCTCTACTGGTGCTCAGTTCCCCTCAGCTGCAGTTAAAGGGACCAGGGAGGCTTGAGCTCTCCAACCAACCAGTCGAGGCAGACGGTTACCCACCCTGCTCGAAGTTTCTGCCTCTTAAAAGAAAGTTTTTGTTTGCCATTGTCTCCAAGTGCTTGCTCAAGGTGGGAACTGTTGGATAATATCCTAAAGAGTGCAGTCTAGACCTGCACTATATGATATGTGCTGTCTATATAAATAAAAGTAACTTGACTTGACCTGTCCACTTGTGATCCAATCAGCCAAGACTCAGACGTATTAACCTGATGTAAAACACTTCTTTAGACTTTAAAGAAGTTTTAAATGTGCCTGTTTTTCCAGGTTGGCTCTCAGAAGATGTCAGACTAAACCTTTGACTCTCTGACACTAAATTCTGTGATCCAACATAGAAAAACAAGCAGCTGTCCCAGCACCGGCTCCTCGTTTGACTGTATCTTGCCATCAGCTATAAACTATCTCACCGTTGTTCCAGCGGTAGTGATCAATTTTATCCAAAACTGGAAGAGACAAGGACAAAGTGAATGATGGAGTGAAGGGAAGAAAGCATGAATTTAGAGGGGAAGAGCTGTTACTCTTTCTCTCTCTTACACACTCACACACATACTGTTTACAGACACACACTGAGTCTTACCCTCCAGGGCGTATTTCATGTCCTGAGCAAACAGCATCCACATGACCTCAGCGCTGACTTTACCAACATTAAGTTCCTGAGGAAACCTGGCAGGGAGAGAAAAGGTCACTTTAAGAGCTGGGACAAGACAAACTCTGCCAGTTACTCTGCCAGTGTGTGTCAGAAATACAGCAACGTGTAAACACAGGAACTGAGCATCACGCAGATATGCGATCAAGCAGAGGACACACACACACACACACTGTAACTTGAGGTTTTCTTGGACCATTAGTGCTTCAAACTAATAAAAACAAATTAATATTAATACAGTATATTGTGAGCCACTATTGTTTGTAATTTAAAAAATAATCTGTAGCATCCGTAGTCTCTTTTCTCACTTTTAAATATGAATGTAACTGTAGTGTTTAAGGGTAACTCTGGTATTTTTGAACCTGGGCCTTATTCTGTGTCATGTTTTTGTTGTGTAAATGATACAAAAGTCTTTGGAATCAGTGCAGTATTGAGCACGAACAGTGCACACTGTGAACAGCTGCTGCAATTTGCAGAAGTCCGTCACTAAAGTGCTTGTTTTTGTCACTGACAGGCTCAGATTATTATAAGAAAAACAACATTATTATATAGGATTCCTACACAGATAGTGCTTTTTGTTTAACCAGAAACATTGCTGTATATATCAGTACCAGATTCCATTGAGAAAAACTGTGATTTTACTGAGCAGAACACAGGAGCTGCTGGAATACCTCTGCCTCAATCTGTTAGTTAGTTTGTGTTACTGTGTGACTTTCAGTGGTGTAAGAAGTATTCAGATCATTTACATAAGTAAAAGTACCACACAGTAACACAGACAAACCAACAGATTGAGGCAGAAGTATTCTGGAAGCTTCTGTGTTCTGCTTGGTAAAATCGCTGTTTTTCTCAGTGGAGTCTGGTACTAATATATAGCGATATTTCTGGTTAAACACTCTTGTGGCATGATATTTCCGACTTATATACAGCCAGGAAGATCAAAGCTCACCAAAAATTACAACACATCATTTGTAAGTAGCAACAGGAGGCTACTGTAATGGCTACATGTCAGTTTACTGATTTTCCCAGTTAAAAGCTGTGACATAATGGAAATGATTACATATTTTCACTGTCAGCACCACACATCTGAGAACTACTCTGCACCAAATAAAGGGTAGACGGCACAGAAAGAAACTCAGTACTGACTGGTTAATGATGGGTGTGTACGAGTTCTTGTCTTCCTCGATGATGGAGACGATGAGCGTGATGAGTTTGGGCCAGAAGTCCAGATTCTGAATACTCGGACCCTGCTCCTCCGGCTGACTCTCCTCCTTCTTCTCCTCCACCTCTTCCTCCTCCTCCTCGTCCTCCTCCTCCTCATCTTCCTCTTCCTCATCATCTTCCTCCTCTCCTTCCGCTTTTTCCTCCTTCTTCTTCTTCTCCTTCTTTTTCTTCTCTGGCTCAGGCTGCAAGAATAAAAAAATAAATAAAAATAAAAGACAGATGATGAAAAGATGCCAGATGTCTGGAACTAGTGAAAAGAAAAAAATATGCTGTGATGAAATAAGCAGCAACACCGAACAAAAACAAGTTATGGAGCTCAACAGTTGTGATTTCAATGAGTGATCTGAACTGAATAATTTACAACAATAATTATAATATTATTCTCCCAGATTTCATTTTCTAAATTCTAAATTCACTCCATGTTTATGTGATAAGGTTCTGCACACTCCATAAAGATGAAAAGGAGACTTTCCTTGATTACCACGCAGAGTAATTTATACCAAACACAGACTGGGTTAATGAGTTTAGACAAAGACATGAATCTTTCTGGGCACGATTAGAAATAATTCTTCGGCTGATGGACACCCAGTTCATTAGAGCGTCAATTAAGACGAAGCCGGCGTGAGCTGTATTTACTGAGATTAATATGAGCAGTTGGAGGAGGTGAGGCAAAAAGGGAGATTCAGATCCTGGTTTTTTTTGGTTTAAGTGGCCAAAAATGCACAAAAGCTCTGACAAATAACCACTTTTATACCGATTTTCTATTTCTTTCTTTCTTTCTTTAAGTTTCATTCTTATAATTTATTACAATTTCTATGTTTATACCAAATCTCATTGTTATTTTACTTTATTTATTCACTTTCAATGCTATCTTTGTTATCTATATCACCATGCTATCGTGTTATTGAGTTGGGAGGAAACATTATTAAAACTGACACTGCATCATGTATAAAATATTGTTTTAAAAAAGTGACATACAGTAGTTTGCAGCCTGTGTGCAGAGTGGAAAATAAAGAGTATGAAAAATGTAAGAAAGGTGATAGAAAACGTGACATAGCATATTATTTATGTGTTTTGTGTGATGGCTGCAGTGGTTCGCATTATTGCCTCATAGCTAGAAGATTCCAGTGGTATAGATAATGGACGGATGCTTTTCTGTTTGTAAACAACATACTGCTGCATTTGCCTGAGGAAAGTTGTTTGAGTCAGTACGCGTGGGTTGTTACTCAGCTTTTTTAACATATATATGTCCATGATTTTATGAATTTCATTATGAAATAGTCTGAACTTCTGAGCACTCTGGACTCTCTTTTTTCTCCAGATACTGCTGAATTTTCTGTTAAAAAAGTGACATATAGTAGTTTGCAGCCTGCATGTAGAGTGGAAAACAAAGAGTACGAAACATGTGAAAAGGGTGATATCAAACATGAAGTGTAGCATTTTATTTATAGATTTTTATAGACTCTACTGTATGATAGCTCAGGATTTACCTCTAAATGGTTGGTGGAGGTAACTTTGTGTAACACCGCCTCTGATCACAGCCTCAATGCAATATTCAAAATACCATTTTTTGAATCAAAGCTGTGGTTCTTTCTTCAAAACTTCTGATTACCAACCATAAGTAGCTGAACCCTGAAGAATCTTTGCTGGGTAATTAGGGAGAGACTGTCAACACAACACCAACCAACTTTTCCTATCAGGCTTTTCTGCAGCACTTTCTGACCTCAACATCCCTGTGGTAAATAGACTCAGTGACTTTTCTTTAAATTTCCATGGTGGAACAACTATTCTATAAATCTGACAGATGGGAAGATTAGATTTTAAACTGGGGAAGATACAAGATCTAAATCTCCAAAGATAAATAATGCTGTATTTAATATCTATATGTTAAACTCCTGATATATAAACTGATATATATTTTAATATATAATGTCTCTGTCATTTTTATTCATTCCTCTCTCTTTTTGATTCCTCCCTGCCTTATCACGTTTTCATTATCATTATAGAACTGTACAGGGTCAAGTTATTTGAAAATGGCAATAAATTTTAAATCATAAAAAAATTCCCATGGAATAAAAAAAATAAATAAATAAAAATAAATCAGGAAGTAAGATATTATAAAAGCTTAAAATGTGTTGCTGCTCAGCTACTCACCAGTTGGACGGCGGGCTGGAACTGACGGTTGAAGAGCTCCAGACAGTTGTTGAAGATGTACTCGTAGGTGGAGTTCAGGCAGGCCTTGACGCAGTCCCGCACCACGTTGGCAGCTCTGGGGAGGACTCTGCAGCTCCAAGACCTGCACAAAGACCAGACGGTGGAGACGATATAACTTGGAAAAGAAACAGACATTTATACAGATTTTTTAAAAGTCTGAAGGTTAAAAAATTTCTCTGATGACGAGAATATAAAACATTATATATATATATATATATATATATATATATATATGTATATATATATATATATATATATATATATATATATATATATATATATATATATATATGTATATATATATATATATGTATATATATATATATATATATATATATATATTATGGGAATAAAATAAACAGAAAAAACTGGATAAACTGAAGCCCACTGAGGAATCAATCTTCCCATAACAGACCTGAGCTCGACAACACGAGCTCATTCTGAGAGAGGCTGCAATCAATCCTGCAACGCTGCAGCTCAACTCTGCCACTTTTGGCCATTTTGTGGGGACACAAAAATAACTTTTATTTAAGAAAGCCAGGTTTTCTACATATATACTATCCTCTGTGATGTGTTGTTTCATGATTTGGTTATTTACTGAGCTGAAATTCAGTCTCTACCTTCATTCTGAAGAAGGTGATGCTGGTGAGAAGATCCACTGTCGACTTGAGGTCATTGAGGCGAGCCTTGCTGCTGGCTGGGAAGTTATTCTGCAGACAAACACACACACAAACACCAGCACACACTCGCTAAACAATTCAGTTAACCATCTGTTTCTTTGGATTGCAAAGTTGATCTCATCTTTTTCCCCCCGGCTGATTTCTTATCCTTATCACATCAAACTCCCAATTTATTCAGCTTTTAATTTATGACTGCATAACTTATTACAAGAAACAGTCATAATTAATAATGAAAAATCAGAAAAAAAAACATGAAAATATCTGCTGTGCCACCCAAATAAACTTAAGATAAATAAACAACATCTGAGCAGCTGATAAGAGAGCATTTTTAACATCATGTGCATATTGGAAGAAAGGAACAGCAGAAGATGGTGAAGGTCAAAAGTTTTCTTGATGATTTGACTTGTTTTCATATTTTTACCCCCTCCACGTCCCTTTTTTCATGAACCTGTATATCTGTAAAAAAACATGAAGCAAAGACTCACTCTGTACATGGAGAGGTCTATACGCAGCGAGTTGTGCAGCTGATCCAGGAGCTTCACAAAACGGTCTCTCTGTTGGAAAGAGAAGATGAAAGAGCAGAGAGACTTCTCTCAGACAGTGGGTGAAGACAGGGACATGAGCAATTTGCAGCCTGTTAGTATTTGAATGTGTCTGAAAGCACCGCGGAGAAGACGAGGGGACACTGAAATGGTGCAAGGAAAAAGAAACATATCAACATTTAGACTCTCTTTTTCTGCAGAACATAAAAGGAAAGCTATTCGAGCTACATGAGGACACTTAGGTTTGGAAAAACAGGTTCGCACTTTATGACCTTTACTGATGATGAAAAGCTTCTTTTTGTGTTGGAGGAACACAGAAACTCTGCAGGACTGGCTGTGTAGTTTGGTCCGGGTCCATTCAACAACTACTTCCCCTGATGAACATCTCGCTGTGGTTTTAAACCAATACATGTAAATAAATAAAGGCTTTCTTTATTATACAGTCTGTTTCATGGAGTGAAAAAGTCACAGAAGGATTATGATTCTTAAACTTGTTCAAAGTTGGTTTTGTTTTGTTTCTTTTTCCTTCTGCATGTATGTATCTGTAAATACATCAATAAAAATAAAATACAAAACAGAAAAAAAGACTTTGAGGAATTCAAACTTGCAAATGCCAAAGGTTAGTTAATAACACTGCATTCAATAAAGGTGCATATTGGATTTGATGACTCAATAATTAGCTTGGAGAGATGAAGAGGAAGGATTTTCTTAATCAAACACTGCTTTGACTTGAGAATTGATTCTGAATCGAATCCCTGGACTCACTACATATGAAACTGACTGAGCTTCTCTACATTCATTCTGTAACTGAAAGCCATTTAGTGTATTTGTGTTGTGTAATGACTGATATCTTACTAAACCTCTAAGTCTTTTTCTTACATTCATACAGCAGATTCATTTGAGCAGTGACTCCCACACTCATATATTCATTCAGAGCAATGTATTTTCAGTGTCTTGCTCAAAGACACAGAGACACATGGACAGGAGGAACCAGGGATTGAGCCACGCTATGTTCAGTGGCCAACCCGCTCTACCACCCGGGCTACAGCCAGCAGCGGCATCCCCATTTATCCCTCATTTCCCTTCAGATGCTTTGGCATGTCACGCCAATAAAGCAACCTGAAACTGTGAGAGGGAGAGAGGGAGAGAGGGAGAGAGGGAGAGTCCTCTGGAGAGGTGGGAGTCACGACATGGCAGACAAACTGAGGAGATATAATGAGCTTTGTCTGACAGAGAAAACAAGGGGGACGAAGAAAGAGAAGGTCTGTCCTCACTGAAAAATTCTGACTAGTTTCTCCCTAAAAAAAAGTAAAAACACATTTATCTTATAGCTAATAACGGTGGTGAATCATAAATGGTGCATTTTGATTGTTAAAAAGTTTCTGGATATCTGCCATGGCTCAGTCTTTCACTTCACTCAGAGAAGTAGTCTGTCATTATCTTGTGCATTGTTAGTATCCTGGAAAGGGTTTCCCTTTGTTTTTATCTGTGGATGAAAGTATGAACAATAGCCAGCATTAACTGGCACCGAGCACCAGGACAAATTGCCAAATTCTAATCAACCTCCTGAAAGAGTCTTTCAGTTCTTGTTTTGTTTGCGACTATCTGTGCGTCCCAAGGCGGCAGGAATTGTTCAAACAGTTTGTAATTATGTAAGAGCGAAGCAGAGACACAGAGAAAGAGTTTTAGCTTTATGAGTCATAACAGAGAGAGAGAGAAATCCCCTAACACGAACCTGCACGACTATATGACAAAACTCAAACTCAAAACTTGAAGGTTTAGGCTGGTAATATTCTACTTTTCTTTATTGTCAACAAACCCAACAATGAATTTATACAACTAACAAGTTCTATAGTATCAAAACACTGAATTTCACAATGATATGCAGAAAGAAACCGTCTTTAATGTGGATGCTTTATACTCACTCCCCAGATGCCTCCTTTTATAATTCCGGTGTTTGCTTTTTTTACAATTTTTTTTATTTTTTAAGCCATGGTAGCAGCATGCCTCTATAAATGGCAGTGTTCGTCTGGCGATGAGTCCACCACTTTGGTTCAAACTAAAATATCTCAGCTACTGGCAACAGTCGTGTTTCCAAGAGGATGAATTCTAAAGATTGTAGGAAGCAAACAAGCAGGAAAACTTGCAGAGAAGCAGGAGCACATTCGATGTTTACACAGTGCAGGTTTTATTCCATAAAGCCTGACACACACTAACAGATTCACCACCAACAACCAGAGTCAGGACTCTCAGAACTCCAAATCTCGTGCGGTCAAATGCGACTTTAGAGTAAACAAACATGGCGGACAACGACGCCTCTTGTTTCTGTCTTCAGTCAGCTCGCTTCCTGATTGGCTATCGTTCTGTTCCATGTGACAATCAACAGAGTATGTGCTCGGTTTTCCTCAGTGTTCCCCCACACAACAGGATTTCTGATTGTAAATACTGAACATGTTTAATATTTATTGGGCTGGGCTGAGTGCTACAGAGAAAACAGAAAGTACTGAGACTAAACTATTGTCAGACTGGTCTTTTAGTGGATTTTGTCAGCTTAAAAACATAAACTATCTCCAGCCTTATCCTTTAAACTAATCCCCACACCTCAGTCTTAACTCTAAAATCAAGTCTAAATCCTCAAACAGCCCTTTGAAGAAGTGTGGCCTCTTTCCAAAGCTCTCATGGTCTCAGACACACACATAAACTTTTGACCTAAAAAGCCTGAGACAAGGAGAAGAGCTTAGTTTTGACCTTTAAAAAATAACACACTGTCACATCGTCCTTCCCTGAAGCAAAGCCACCGTCGTCCTCTACCACCACACACACACACACACACACACACACTCATCCCCTCTCATTAGAGTATTGGTAAAAACTATTGGCTCCGCCTCTCCCTTGTTACCTGCCTCCCCACCACGCCAGTGTTACGCCCCTTCTCCCATCCTGGAGTTCATGAATCAGCTTCCGTCCTCTGCTGTTGCGGACACAGTTTATGATCATATTTGCTACATGTTCAATCATCGATGGGTGATAATTTCTTTTTAAATACAGGAATAATAACACTTTGAGCCTGAAGGCTTCACCCAACAATTAAGTAAAGTAGCCTGATGAAAAGCCGAGGAAAATGATGGTTTGGAGCTGAACTTTAGATTATAGTCACTGTGGCACATTTTTCTTAGAGGACTTGTGTTAGCTGTCAAACTCAATTTTCACCACCATTAAAACGAAGCTGCCAGCAGTAGGTGTGGTCAGTCAAACCATGTTCTCTTCTCAACCAGATGAGACCAGCCTAAGTTTCAGCACCAAAGTTTTCTTGCTTCCTTGTGGAGCAGGTATAAATCACCACAAGGTTAATAAAAAGGCACCTCCAACAAGCGTTAAAGGCAGATGGCATTAAATTTTCCTTTGGGAGGAAACAGCTTTTGTTCCTGAGTGAACTGTTCAAAGCAGGAAACACTTCAATAAAGTCCAAACACAAGAGTTAAGAGCCAGTCATTTTCAGAAAGTTGTTGAATAATTCGGCTGTGAGACGTTATATTTCAGTTCCTTCTTAAATGTTCTGTTGACCTTTATTTTAGACAAAACACTGGCACAGAATCATGTAATATAACAGAAATAATTTATTTGACAGGTCCTGTACTTAGCTAGCTACCAAATTAATAAAAAAAAACTGTGTATTTTGGTTCCAAATTAAAGAAAATAGGACGTTTTGAGACTGAGAGCGGTTAGTACTATTAGTAATTATTAATTTATATCGTGTCAAGCGAACAAAGGTAAGCTTTTTACTCCTGTTATTCATGTACTGGTTAAAGTTTATCTTCATGACATTGTATGTTTTATCGCACACACCCGTTTTGGACAAATTGACATTGTTGCATTTTCATCTAACCCGTTGAGCACTGGACCAAAAGACTTCCTTAAGGTGGCAATTAACTGAATTAATTAAAGTCTATCAGTTGGAGTTTCAGTGACCTAAAATTACAGGTACATATCACTTCCTCTCCAGGAGTGTAATGAAAGTTATGATTCGTGCAAATAAAGTTTTATTTTAATTGTTCGCTGAGTGAATCCAGAAAATAGAAGCAAATTTCAGCACAAATCAAAAGTTAACAAATCATTCTCGGCACTTAATGGCACACACGCCTGACTGCTGGCAGCAAGACCCAGTGTAAATCTCACTTCCTGAATTCTTGAGCAAAATTGTTTGAGCCATTTAGTCATTATTGACAGTGTTCCTATTAGTAAACTGGACAGCACCTCTTTCTCCCACTTAGGTGCAAACAGATTCAAGGAAAACCAGTGCAATGGCTCAGAAGTAGGGAGCAAAATAAGCACTGTGATGAAAGAGGTACTAAAAAGAGAGCGGATTTAAACGTCGCGACACCACCGACATGAACTTAACACCATCAGCGCTTTTAATCCGTGACCTGCTCTTTCATGAAAAATCGTCAGTAATTAACTTCTAAAGAGAAAGCAGGAATTACCAATCAGAGAACATTTAAAAGAGCCTGTTGCTCCTAATATTTTCGATTTTAAAAAAGCAGAGAACAGCAGTTTCATCATCTTGTACTGCCTGGCTGACAAACCAGAACATTCAGGTGTGAATATGTGCAACAGCTATGTATCGCTGAGGAAAGTGCTAACACCGTACATGAGCAACTATTCCCTGGGAAAGCACTTATGCTAAAACAACCAAAAGGAACTAGTGAATAATGTTTTCTTCCCATCGGCAAAATCCACCCTTGCAAGTTAGTGTTAGATGCTGGGATGTCTGTAAATAATAACACTCACAGAGTCTGCAGGCATACAAACACACCCACACACCTGCGCAACATAACAGAGACTGTCACTACACCTGTCAGACGCTGACATGATTTCAGACATGAATTGTGGAGAGAAGAAGAGAGGAAGGACAGATCGATACATACCGGCATCTTTTTTTTTTTTTTTTACAAACAGATGGAGAAGAGGAAGCAGAGGGTGAGGAGAGACAAAGGACTAAAGGGAAGGAAAGGGTTGGAAGTCATTTACATAGGAAAGCCTTTTATTGCCATGGCAACAGGTGCATTGAAAGTGGTTTGCTCAGGCTTAAACAAACAAAACGCAATGAGAAAAAAAGCACGAAGAGTCAGAGAAGACAGAAGATTTACACAGGTGTGTAGCCAATGCCTGTCTGAGAGGAAACTCAGCAGCAAAGAAAACAGACAGAGCAGAGCACCAGAAAGAACCAGAGGTAAAAAAGAAACACTGCTGCAACAAACAAATATTTGGGACTATTAGTTATCACTTGTTCACTTATTGATTGACTTTATCAAAAAGTGACTTACAAATGAGGGTCAACACCAGCTTCAGTGCAGAAGGAGGCCTGTAAGCACCAAGGACCATATTCAAGCAACGAGCCAAAGTGCGAGGAGATCAGTTAACAAGTGCAGTGTTGAGGTGTATTTGGGGAGCTCATTCCAGCACTTCCGGGAGCCACAAATTTTTAAATTTTAAAGTTTAAATCATAGTAGTTTTTACTGCTCTAAATAAAAACAAACAAATCAATATATCCTAAAGTTTTATTCCGCGCTCAATACCTTCGGAAATTATGTTTATTTAACACCAGCAACAGTAAATAAACACTTACAGTCAGTCTCGATGAGAAGAAACTTTCCTGAAAAGTTTTCTCGACTGGTTTCATTTATCTCAGTTTCAACAGGTTGGATCCCTATTTATCCCACAATGCTTCACAGTATGTGTGTGTGTGTCCTTGTAAGTGAAACAGCCTTCAGCCTCAG